>JAQQAE010005546.1:0-17524 GCA_029823295.1 Pseudamia nigra | reverse complement strand
CCCAGGGGGGGGGGGGGGGGGGTGCTAACACCACTTCACCCATTCCCACCCCCATGTGCCGGGTCATAGTGCAGCTACAGTATACGATGAGGTGGGTCAAGTAGAGCACTGTTCAAACAATCCGGCCTCAAGGTCAGACTCATTGTAATTTATGCCCTTAACATTTTTCTATTTTGACGTCTTTGACCAACAACATTATTCTGACCAAAGTAACTATTAAGACATGGAGACAGAGCTTTGTAATATGGCTGATTTTAGTTATTATCACAATGAATGTCAACTCATTTTATTCAAGTTCAACTCATTTTGATCCTGCATGAAAGATTTAAAAAACAAGTGTATTTTATTTGTTAGTGAAAGATGCGGCAAGACAGAAATGAGAGAATAAATGCCAAAAGATACATGTAATGAAAAAAGATACAAAATTACTTGAGAGGGGATTAAAGACAAAAACAGCACAAAGGACGAAAAACATAAAAGAGCAAGAATAAAAATGAAAAATTTAAAACATTACGAACTGAAAGAAATGAAAACCAGGCCAAAGCCACAACAAATTACATTAACATCTTGAAAGAAGCAAAAAATCATTATTTTTAATTTTAATTTGCACAAAAGACACAAAAGGGTGTTGAAGGATTCTTGCATTTTTTACTTTTTAGTCACTGATGTGAAACTTTAACAAGTGTTGAAAGGCTTTTATAAGTAAAATGAATTAACAAAACTATTTCAGAGGGTGACTGGACAGAAAACTGCAAGGTCTGACTATATCTGCCTGAAATACAGCCAACCTATATCAAACCTTTTAACATTTAACTTTTTCTTAGGGCTAGGCTTCAAGTCAAAATTATCCAATGGGACTTTTATATGGACACATCTGCTAAGTTTTGAGCTTAACCACATGACTTCAAATTTGGCATAAATGTCACTCTAAGGTTCTTTTTACATAACCCTTCTCTCGTTCATTTTAACAAAATCTGGACTAATTTTCTCAGATGTTCCACTTTGTTTATGGTGCCATGAAAGCTCATTTGAAGTCTGGCGCCAAAAAACAAGTAAACTCGGGCCGTTGTCAAGATAAGTTTGGTAGGTTTTTAAAAAAATTTAAAAAATAGAAATGGGAATGAGGAACAAATGTATTACGCAACACAAGAACTGGGAAACTATATATTGGGGAACATAGACACAGTCTGTAATTTGGTTTGCATCAAACCAGAAAGTCTGAAAAGCTGCTCTTAAACAAGCTACGCAGGTGTGAAAGCACCCAGTGTTGCAACCTGTTTGAAAGTCCACCAATTATTGTTATTATTATGGGTGACACGAAATTAAAAGGTTGTGTAATAACCAAACTATTGCAATCAGTGCTGATTTCATCTGCAGGCGCATTAAGGTGCAAATACATGAGTAGTTCATGTGCACCTATGCACGTGTGGTACATTTAGTACTTTTTTCTACCTCTCACCTTTGTGTTCAAGGTATTTTCCACAGGCAAGGTTTCAAACTGTCAATTACTGGTAGAGGTGGTGAAATGCAGTTGGGCGCTCCTTTCTACGGTTACAGACTCTTTGTTTTCCCCAGCTGACACTGGTGAACGGTCTGGGGTACGCACTGTGAGAACACTGCCCTAGGCCAACCGCATTATCATTCACTCTTGCATCCCAATATGTAAAAAAGAGAAAATTGTAGCTTCCAGAGAATGGTCTCTTCTTGTGGTGATGGAGGCCTGTGTTGTCATTTGTCAGCTACATATGGAAACGTGATGGAAAAACCTCCAATGACACGCTGGGACATCTCATCATTTCAGCTTTACGAGTGCAAAAACATGACAATACAGGCAGTATTGTGTCCCCTGACAAAGGATGAAAGGCGTTTCTTTGCGTGCAGAGGAGGCACACAAGACAGTGGTATCAATAGCAGGCTATAATAAACAGTGCTCTATTTTTCACTGTTTAGACACTGCAAGTCACTCACGCAAATTGGCAATCACAACAGTTAATGCTTTTCCATGCAGAGGGGGGGTGCACCTGTTAAGCTGTGTGGGTGGATTTGTCAAATACTATGATATATGTTTCAAAGGTAGTCAAATGGAAGGCTTTGTAAAGTGTTTGTGTGCAGGCTGATTGGAAGTGAAATGGGTTTTCTTCGGATAGATACAATTGCTTTGATGCCAGCTGTGTTATTGTGCCCTTATACTGTATGGAGATTGCGAAGAGCTGTTCATTCCAATTTACGGAGTTGGTTTTGACAAGTGTGAATATAGGAATTTTTCAGTTTAACATATGGATTGTTATAGAGCTGGGTGATGCAGCCAGAAATGCTCTTGCAATAAAAATGTTCAGTCTGTGTTGAGAATTATCATGATAAATGTCAAATTGTTCGTTCAAACATCTTTGGCCTCGAGTAAACAGCTACACTAAGCCAAAAAAGGACACAAAAAGATGTGAAAAATGTAGATAAATAAATATGATGTAAAAGACACGACAAGATTTCAATGACATAAAGGACACAAAATGACAGTAACTAAAAAAAACTGATGAACAGTGAACAGGTGACAATGTAACAAGATGAATCTGACATAGAACCTTGTTTCTAGCTTAGTTGAGCTGAGCTTGTGTGTAAAATGTAAATAAAAACAGACAGATTAAAATGTCATATGTAAAGGAAAATAGCATAGAGTCAAATGTCAAAAAAGACACGTTCGGTTTGGTTAAAAAATGACACAATCAATTCAAATTTGATGCAAATGACACAATTTAGGTAAATGTGATGCCACTTTCTTCCATGAATACAATTCAATTTTCAATTCAGTGTCATTTGTGTTGTGCCGATTATAATCCAGGATTATAATCCCAAACATCAAGACATCACTTCTAAGAACACTGTAAACATTTGTAAACTGAGACCAATTTTTCCATTCTTGCTTGATGTAAGATTTCAGATGCTTGACAGTTCAGTTCAGTTTATTTGGATCCCGATTAGCTGCAGTTCATAACTGCCACTATTTTTATTGGGGTCTTACATCAAAATCATACAGACATGAAGATTCAGTAATAAATTGATAAATACAGTACATCATGTTACACATCCATATATCCACACATAAAACATAATAATATACAAAGTGTATAACATATACATCATGTTACTGATCTATTTTTCATATATAGTACATCATGATTTAGAAAGTATGTAGTAATATATTGACATATAATATATGGGTACAGTAGTATAATTTTTACACATACCTATAAATTATACTGTAGAATTACCCATCTTCCATATTCAAGTAACCTAACATATTATGTTCACTTTTATGCACTATAATGCCTTATCTATTAAGTACTTATATATTTATCTTTATACAACCCCCATACCACATATACCATGTATACTCATGTACATATGTTGAAAATAATTCCATATAATACCGATACAATGATATCTATACCACATACAGTATACATTCAGGGTGGTCTCCTTTGTCATATTTTACTTTTCATAACACACCAAACCTGTTCAATAGATGACGAGTCAGGACTTCAGGACATTTCAGCACCTGGACTCTCAGACTAGAGTAGGTCAGGTTGAACCCTACTCCTAAATACTACTCCTTAGTATGATTTACACATGAGAATAGTTAACACAGGTGGTTATTTACACTGTCCGTGGTGACTTCATGTTTTTGTAGCTTAAACCCACTAGTAACAGTAATGTAGTCTAATCTTTAAACTTAAAACAAATAATACTATCTATTCTTTCAAATATCAGTATTGCATGGTATGATGAAGATCCATTGCACGTCAGTTTCTATGCACATCTCAAGACATGGAATTTCTTAGAATTGAAATTCCAGAGTAATAATTCAGTAGGATGGAGAGTGTAAAACTAGGCCTGCGAGTCCCATGACTGGCTGTCGACACAACTTTTTAATATGTATGGCATCGCATGAACTCATCTGGTGTCAGAGCTGTTGTTTGAATTCAAGACTTCTTCACTGCTTTTGTTTATTTGGGACTCTGCAATCTGTGCAAATGAAAACGGGGAAGGCAACAGTGTGGGGCGAGAGACGGGGTGGGGACCAAAGGGGTTAGGGAGGAAAAATAACAAATGAGAACAAGCGAGACGAGTGGAGATAAAGACGGAGGCACAGGGAGCTGATACACCCACAGAGTGTGTGTGTGTGTGGTGACTGCGAGATGACCGTGGGAATGGCAGCTGTGGCAGCAGAATACATTTGAATGCTGATCTGGGTTAATAAATAACTTTGTGAACCACAGCACCTGGTCTAGTCTCCACTTCAAACCAGCGCCAGGCAGAGGCCTTTGCTGATTATTCACTAACATCCCCCCCCCCCCACTCTCTGCTTCTCTGCTCGGGCGAAACACAGCTCACTGATATTGGTGACGGGAATGAAAGCTGGGAGGTGATCAGAAATATTCACATGATCAGAGTTTCCCCATAAATGTCATAATGAATGTTAAGTCACTGTTTTATTCAAGTTTGCAGGCCTGAGTGAAAGATGAAAAAAACAGACCAGTTATTTGTGGAGTGATTTGTAAAAGATGCAAATAAATAAATAAATAAATAAAAAATAAAAAAAATAATGCGACTTCAGTGCCATTTTGATCATTTTCTTACTTATTATGTTCATTTTAGTTCCATTTTCTTGCTTTTTATTTTGCATTTTTGTTCATCGTCTTGCGTTATTACCCATTCATGCTTATTTCATACATTTTCTTCATATTTTTGTATATTTTGTTAATTTCTGTTCATCATTTCTCTTTTTTCATTTTTGTAGCAATTTTGTTTATTTTTGTTCTATTTGATTGCTTTTTATTTCTCATTTTTGTTCATTTTTTTGCATAATTTCATTCTTTTTTCTCATTTCCTAGTTTTGATGTCTTTTTATGTTAATTGTATTGCTTATTTTACCCATTTTGTTCCGTTTGTCCCTTATTTTTTTCCATTTATAGCTAATTTTCCTGTTTTTTTATTTTCTTGCTTACTTTATTCATTCTTGTTTTATTTTGCTGCTTTTAATCTCTCATCTTTCTTCATTTCGTCCCATATTTTCTTCATTTTCACCCCTTTTGCTTCCCATTGATGCCCATTCCTTTGCTTATGTTGTGCATTTTTGTCAGTTTCATTGGTCATTTTGCTCATTTACAGCAGTATCCAGAGATTCCTGATTACACATGCCCCACACTCCCCCTCATGTTCAAACAAAACCTCTGCCCTTGCTTAACCTATTAACTATGCAAACATCCATCCAGCTCACAATTAAAACTGTATCATCTCCGCGTTTTCCTGATGTTGACTCTATTTAATGTCTGTTTGATTCTTTCACCTTCCTCTTCATTACATTTCGTCACTTTCCCCCCGGGCCACCACACCTGCCCCCTCTGGGAACAAAAAGGACCAGAGGCCTCCCTATCATTAAACCCATTTCCTAAAACAACAGGGTGCACTAATGAGAAATTCTAATTAATATTCTAATTATTTTTATAATTGCCTATGCCAAGTGATTATCCGCAGGGGCCAATCCCTAATTCCTGCCTGGGCTCCAGATCGGCGATAAGAGCCAAAGTTCATATTCTTGGTGTTCGTCGCAACATGTTAAACCATCAAGAGTAATTAGAAAGTCCTTTGATGATAAATAATGCCCTCACACTAATTTCGTTTAAGTCGACATGACGTTCTACCTCATTGTGCACATCATCACGCCTGAGGTCACGGAAAAGGAAACTGGTGTGCTGGGAAAGGGATTGAGCTGTTTTTTTTTATAGAGGTAGGTTAATGTTCAGGGACATTAAAGGGTTTGTTCACCTAAATTACATCAATATTGTTATCCAGCCATGCAGACAGTTTTGGTTTAAAGCTGCAGCAGCTGAATTCAAAGGGGAAGAGACACTGAAATTTGCATCTTTATTGGGTTTTTTAAGTTTATGCGATAACTGCGGCATGAAAAACTCACTCCGTGCTGTCAGTTCTGAGAAATCCACACAATGAAATGTGTGGAAAACAAACCAGCTGGAATTTTTGTAACTTGTAACCAGAGGTGGATACATTTACTCCTTTAAATGTACTTGAGTAGTTTTTCTCATAATACGGACTTGAGGAATTATTTTACTCAGTTACATATGTGATGAAAGGAAAAATACTCCCACTAAAATCCCTCTTTCTCTGAAAAATATTAACTGTGGGCAGGAGTTGCAGAAGTACTGGAGTCTTAAGTGTCACATCAGGACACATGACTAGGAAAATCCCTTTAGGTGTGGTCTGGGGGAGAACAACAACAGATGAGACCTTTTGAACAGGTTATCCGGATGAGTACGGTGTGCATAGAGAGCCGGGACACCCCAGTACTACCGTCTGGAGGAACGCCGTGGCTCGGTGTGGATGTGGAAACAGATACTTTACTCCTTGGGGGAAAAAAGAAACATTAGATAACAGCAAGAGACAGTGTTTGCACCTGTACCTACACTTGTGTTCATTATGACTCACGTATAGTAAGTGACCCCAAGTGCAGACAGTTGACAAATGTGATAGACTAAAATAAAATACAATAGAACAACAACGTCAGAATCTAAGTGTGAGTTCACACAAGTCGAACTGTAGTTGTCTTAAAAACGCAGGCGTCTGCTCGATCCTCTTCAAGTGAACCAAATGCAGGAAGCGGTGGGTAAACACAACAAAAAATATATCACAACTATCACAGTGATGGCCAACAGGTGACCATAGGGCTGCAGATTCGAATCCCCAGACCAGCATTACCACTGTGGGCCCTTGAGCAAGGCCCTTAACCACTCAGATGCTCCCCGGGTGCCACAGTGTGGCTGCCAACCGCTTCCCCAGGGTCATGGGTCAAAATGCAGAGAAGAAATTTCCCCAGTGTAGGGTAATAAAAAATACTGCTGGTAAACACAAATTAATGGAAACATGGAGGCTCAGGGAGTCACATAGTGCCACACAAAGGTCCATCCATCCATCTTCTACCGCTTATCCGTGGGGTCAGGTCGGGTCGGGTCGACTTCCCTCTCCCCGGCTACATCATCCAGCTCCTCTGGGGGGACAGCACCTACGAGCAGAGGAATATGTTATTCAAAAAAGCAAACTCTGACCAGCTGAATGTTTCAACCCAAGTCCCCAATTGTACCAAGGTGTGAAAACATCCTAACTACACAAATAATTAAATATTGAAAAGTTAAACAACTTGACTTACAGTCAGTATCTCTGCAAAAAGTCTAGGATTAGCTCAGCACTGATGATTAATCTGAACTATTTTATACCATTTAATTTCACAGCTTGGGATGACAAACATATATGGAAACAAGAATCTGAAGTTTGAATCCATTCTCACCAGATTGCACAGAAATACCACAGGTGGCCTTCAACAATTTTTGTATTTTGTATTTTGCCATGTCAGTGGCTAAAAGGTGCACAAACTTAGTAAGAGGTGGATGGGGGGATAATGGGAGGAAAACGGTTCGAGTCCATAGTCACGCACTTTGATGATCATATTTGGTGTATTTTCTATCAATTCCTCAGCCTGCCCCTTTTTCTCTGTGCAAAAACAAGTTGTATTAACTGCACACTATTTATTTTAATGGTATAGAAATGGGTGGGAGTGGATGGAAAATTCACCATACAAATGGGAGAGCGGTTTGCAAATGATAACACCAAACACAAAGATGGAGTTGACTCAGTAAATGCAGGAGGGGTGTGTGGGAAATGGTTTTATCTAATCAATGAACATAAAGTTAGTTTTAATGCAGCATCAGTGTATTTTTCGGTTCCATAGGTCTTTTGGTCAAATTCTAGGCGACACTTGCTTTCCACACTTGTTTTCACGTGCAGGCGGACAAATCTGGTCATGAAATGTTAACCGATGCACATTTTTGCACTTGTTTAATATTATTTCACACACTCCTACTGCAATTTTCCTAAGCTTTGACCCTTTGTCATCAAGCATAGGTGGAAATGAACAGTGGAGATGTTTAACATACCACACTCTCCTACTGTGATAATGCTTCCCAGGGTTGACCTCAGCAATCTGGGTTTTCCGAAAGCCGTAAACATTCCTCGCAGAGTTTCCCCTGCGGTAAGACTCTTATTTTCTCATTTCTTTTTTCCTTTCCAATCCATTGGTGTATTTTCCTCACATCTGTGCGGGGACCATGTGTCTTGTTTGTTGGAGGCACAAACTGTTTTGCATTCGCCAACTTACACAGAGCATAAATATTGGATTAAGTATACAAATCTGAGGGGCTCACTTCTGAATGATATCGGTGAGTCGGCCTTTGGAGCCGGCAGGAATGCCACGCTCGTAGACTCAACACATGAAAAGGGAGCGAGAGAGAGAGAAAGGCAGAACGAGGCTGAGGAAGAAAGGGAAGAGAGAGAGCGGAATGGTGGTTTAATCCTCCTCCTGAGTGTTATCTCGCAGGTGTTTTGCAGACTGTGCTCTCTTTGGGAACTTTGAAAGCGGGCCATGCTTTCATGTGCAGGATAAGGTAGACACTTTGTGCCTGGCTGTTTGTGGCCAATAAACATCAGCACTACAGTGCAGGACTGGAGCTCGCCACCCCACTTAACATGTTCCTCCCCGCAAGCTGCTTGTTAGGCAGCGAGCCATGGTGTTCACCTAAGAACAAGCCTTCGTTTTGTTCCTCGTGAAATAGAAACTGGAGAAGAAAAAGTGAAAGTGGCAACGCTGAGTGGAGCTAAGTGTTCCTCCGACAGGTACAAATAACGCAATAAATCCTGCACAGTCCGTAAAGTTGGGATCCAAAATGCTACTTGCCACAAATTTATAATTTTGTGGCTTTTTGTGGTTTTATTGTGTTAAAAAACTGTAATGTTAATTTTCATTTACTTTTGCCCACTTTTTTTTACATTTGCTACTGCATAAATTATGGATCATAACATGCTAAATATATCATTATTCTGTTCATTTGGATTATTTTGCTTCATTTTGTTCATTTTTGTTCATTGAGTATATTGATAAATACAAACAGTGTCTTTTTGCATCTTGTATCATGTTCATTTTTGTCTTTTATGGGTTCTTCATTGCTGTGTCTTTTACATAAATTGTGCATCCTCTGCAACATTTGCACGTTATCATGTCTTTTTGTGTTTCTTACATCATTATGCAGTTTCTTTGCACTTCTTAAAAGATACATAGAGTTCTTACTTACTAACCAATAGGGACATTCTAATTTCTAATATTCATAATATCATTAAAAAAAATGTAAAATTCCAAGGAAAACTTTACAAGAAACAGCTGAGAACCAGTACTGGGTTAGTGTTGTTTTTGATCCTCAGGTGGCACTGCATTAAAACCAGACATGATTCCTGAGTGTGAAATAGTGGACTATCCCAAATAATTTTTATTTTTTTTTAAATTATGGATGTTATGTCATCTGGCCTAAAGAGGATCAAGACCATCCTGCTTGTGATCAGTTCAAGAGTCAGCATCTGTGATGATATGGGGTGCATTAGTGCACATGGCATGGGTGCCCTGCACATTTGTGATGAGGACATTAAAGGTCCAGTCGACAATGTTGGCTAACGAGCTAGTAGCTATTCATTCTTGGCGGACAGATATACCGTATTTTCCAGATTAAAAGTCACGGTTTTTTGCATTGTCTGGCAAGGGGAGCGACAAATACATCGGACCGACTTGTATTTTGAATAAATTCGACTATAGGGTGTTTGTCACACTGACAGCCGCTAGAGGAGGCGAACCGTGAGCTCTCCCTTCTGGCGCACCACGCAGGTCTAAGCGCGCCGCCACGGCTGCCTTGAACAAATGCGACCTGTTCTGCAGAGCGACTAATACACGTTTTTTTTTCCTTCTTCATTATGCATTTTTTGGCTCGTGCAACTAACATACCGGAGCGACTTATCACCCGGAAGATACAGTATATAACTAAACAGGCGACCTGCCAGTCAACATGCCTTACAATCTCACAGTTGTCAAGCTAGTACGTCTGTTCTTTTTCTCACCTACATTATGTTGAAGGAATCTGAAAGGCAGGCAGTTTCTCAGACGATTACAAACCATGAGCTGAGAGCTAAATTCCCAACACTGTCGAACTGACCACAGGTTGTGGAGAAACATGCTGCCAAATAGATAATGCAATGTTTCTTTTTGGAAATGCCAAACCACATTCTGCATCAGATCTATAAGTGCTGTTATAAGAAAAGGGTGGTTCAACATGACCTTCATCCAACTTTTTAACAGTGTGTTGCTGACATCAAATTCAAAATGAGCATTTCATTTCCAAAAAGGTGTTTTTTTTCATCTGATATGTTGTTGTTAGGCTATTTTGAAACAAGTATGAGATTTAAGTGTTTTGGAAATCATCATATTCTGTTTTATTTAGGTCTTTTGGAAATAGGGTTGTGAATCAATTGCATAAAATGGGGATTTGTGTACAGGGAAAGTTGAAAAATTATTGGAGTTTGTAATGGATTTTTCTGAGGCTGTGTTCCAGAAAGAAGACGGATTTGTTCTTTGTGCCTTGACCTGAGGAAGTTTGAGAAACACTCCTCTAAAGTAATGTGAATCGATGTCATTTTACCTTCAACAGTTCGCTTTCATCAGCATCCCACAACACCCATATGGCTATAGAGTTACAGTTCTCCACTTTTCACACACATGTTCCTGACTTCATTACAATTGAATAGTGCATATGGATTTCCTCCCAGAAATTAGCCAGATTGTAAAAGCCGAGATGAAAGCAGCCCCGCCGCCCCCTGCAGGCATCGCGGATCGGGTGTCGCTGAGTTCTAATGGTCCAGTATATCACTCGGCTCTGAGACAGTGGATGGCCTGGCAGAGCGTGGTTCCCCCAGGAGAATGTGCTGTTTTATTGGCCTCCTCAGTGTTGAGTTGTCCCCCGTGCCCATGTTACACAGCATCCAGAGCCAGACAGGGGAAAGGCCCCCCTCCCTGATTAATCGCCAGTGTATGTTTCTTAGTGCTCATGTTCCATATTTTCTAATGGTAATGGGCACAGTCATTTGGAGTGCTGCTGAGGGAGCCATCAGTCAGGATGGTGCATGGCTGAAGCGGCCCGGGCATGGAGCTTTATCGAGCGAAACGTGTGCGTATGAGAGCACGTCTGGAAGAAGACGAAGAGAGATGAGGGGGTGTTCATGAGTCGGGGTTGTCTGTATCCAGAAATAGGCATATCAGTTAGAGACGGGTGATAAATCCACAATTATCACAATGCATATGTTTAATTGTAATATTTACTGATGACAACTTAAAGTGATCAGCATTTTTCTTTTGTCTCTATAATGACAAGACTCATAGGCGTAGATTTTGGCAGGATGGGGGGGGCGGTTCGTCCCCCTCAATATTTGTAAAATGTGGATTTGTCCACATTTCACTTTACTTTAGATGATATGTTGCTCTTTTGTTTCTAAAAATCCTGCTTATTTTAACTTCATTTTGTCATTTGTTTGGTTCACTTGTCCATTTTGATGCTTATTTTCTCCATTAAAAAAAAAAACCTTGAGTGCTTGGTATACTTTTACTCATTCTGTTGCTTATTTTTGCTGATTTTGTTTATTTTACCAGTTTCTTGCTCATTTCTGTTCATTGTTATTCACTTTGTTCATTATTTTGTTCAATTCTACTCATTTTCTTGAACATTTTGTTTTTGCTCATTTTTCTGGTTGTTTGGTTCATTGTTGTGCATTTTCTTGCATAGTTTCCTAATTTTTTTCAGTTTCTTAATTATCTTGTTATTTTTTGTCCATTGTGTGGATTATTTTCTTTGTTTTGTTTATTTTCTTCAGTATTCTCTTCATTTTTACTTTTTTTTCATTTTTTAAATTAATGCTCTTGATTTTTTTTCTCATTATTGCACATTGTTTTCATTCATATTCCTCAGTATTTTGTTAATTTTTTATTTCTTGATTATTTTGTTTATTTTTACTCATTTTCTTATTGATTTTGTTCATTTTTAATTAATTTTCTTTTTTATTTTGGTTAATTTTTACTCAATTATTCTGCCCCCCTCAATGTTCAGATGACAAGACTTCTGGGTTAAAGTGATACTATATGCAAACAAATTCACTCACTGGCCACTTTATTAGGAAACGTTCGGTCTTTCAACCGCATAGTTATCTCAGAAAAGGCATCATTGAGGCTCCAGACTCATTTTAAGTCCCAAAAACCCAAAGTGCAGCTCGCAACGTCTCACCAGGTAACTGCTAAGTCATTCTGACAACAGCGTGGGGTGCACATTCGATCCAAACCAGAGGGCGCTTACCTCCCTGTGGCCCTGTGTTATAGTCATCGGATGTGGGGGCCAGTTGAGATGGACTATATGGCGGGGAACTGTTTTTTTTTTTTTCATTAAGTTATAAATCGCACAAAGCCAAGCAACTCCAGTGTGTCAATATAATGCCCAAATTCAATGTGGCATTTCATAACTGTGCACTCTTCATGGAACTGTGAGTGTGCTGGTTCTGCTGCAGAGAGCAGCCCACTCTGTCTACACGGCTGGAGAGTCATACATATTCATCAGTGCGTTGAGGATGATGTTTGCTGTAACGTACAGGCAATATGCTGCACCAGTGACATGCACTGCAGTGATTTGTGGGCATGTCAACATTAATGTTCTCATATGAGAATTAGTTTACTGTATAAATATTGAGCTGGAAAAAATATGGAATAGTTATATAGATACTATACCAAAACAATCCAGCTACAAGGCAGGAACAGTGGTGGTTTCAGTGGTAGCACTATATATTACAGTTTAGTAATCACATGGGGTAATAGTTTCCAAATACATACGTGCTGTAATATTGAATTAAAATGAACTGAATAAACTTCACTGGAAATTCATTGGCAAGCTTATCGGTAGGAGCAGCTGTGGTGTTGAACAGGTCTGATGGTACAGTAGCTCTCCTGTAACCTGGTGATGTTTGTTGTCCATTGCAACTGCTCCTCTGTTGGAACCAAATGAGGTGAAGAGGATGGCCCCTGATGTCCTCCAACTTCTTCTGCGTACCCCTGTCCAGTCGAACCACTGAGCCACCCTTTTTAACCAGTTTGTGCAGGAGTTTAACATCTGCTGGTCAGATTACTATGGGAGTAATGCTTATACCTGTGTAATAACGCCAGTAAACCAATGATAAGTCTTTGACATAAAATGGTGTTCTTTATCTTTCAAACATTCCCTTCTGGAAAATGGTAGAAAACATATGTTATGAAGTGACAAAAAAGAAGGGGTTGCCTGGATTTGCTGCACATCTATGGAGTGATTTTAGTTTGCATGGTGAGAAAGGCGGTACAGAAAACGATTGTGCTAAAACATGGTGTATATCCATCAGCTTTAGTGTGAAAGAAAAAACAACATTTGATGGACACTGACAGATTAGCTGTTCTCAAAAATAGGAGCAGGATAAGAAAGGGTGTGATGGAATAAGATTGAGGGACATGGCAGGTGTACTGTACTGAATGTGATAAAAATAATAACATTTGGACTGAGTAATAAGGGCAGATTTGACATTTCAGCTGTGTATGGAGCATGAGTTGTAACATCTAGACCCCAAACCCCACCCTCCAACTGCTTCCCCAGTCCTCATGATCTCACCTTCCATCTCTGAAGGTGAACCACTCCTTTTTTCCATTTCTTTGCCTTACTTAGATCAGCAGCAGCAGCAGCAGAGTCAATAGAATTCCAAAAACACTGGGTCCACCCAAGCAGAAAATGTGGTTCAAATATTGCCCTTCGGCCAAGCGGGGACGCCGGAGCCCTGCTTTGTGAGGTTATCAGCTGGAGCAGAGATGGCAACAGTTGGGGCCTGTTGGTCACCCAGGAGAGCAGCTCAGATCGCTGCATGTGGAGAGAAAATGTGGACGTTATCTTTAAATTACATCTGGAAGATGGCACCTACCCTGCATGAAAAACCTCACTCCTGCTGTCCAGCTTTATCATAGCTCAAGCACATTTGCGCTTCATGCTTCTGAATAGAGTCAGAGTCATCAGGGTTAACCCTTATTTTACTTTTTACATCAAGCCCTTTTTGTAGAATTGTGGCAGAGGAGACGCTGCACCATATTACACACCAAGAAATCACATGAAGCTGTTAAACATGCATTCATGATCAGAATTACATCATATGAATATTTTCACATTTCCTAGTGACACTTTTACTGTTTTATAAAATTGAGAATGTGCATGGTATGTTTTATTTTTCAAATTGACTGGATCCCCTCTGCGCCACTGGAATCAACCAACTACAGTCAATGTGAACCAGCTTCAGTAGCAGCTCATCACTATGCCTCTAATGATATACACTACAAGTCATGCTGTTATGATCGAGTTTCCGTAGGTGTGGTTTTTCAGCTGAGGGAGTCGCTGATTGACACAAATTTGGAGGATGTGGGCGTGGTTTGTCAACTGTCATCAGCGCGAATGGAAAACAGCTGTGTGGAATATGAGCTGTTAAAGCAGCTGTGGAAACAGACGATGAATCGAGACGCCGACAGAGCAGCTCAGAGAGGAAGCAGAGCTGAGTGAACTGAACCATACTGACCTCCGGGCTGAGGATCGAACTTTTAAGTAGCATGCTAACACTGTTGTATATATTCACCTTAAAAAACTCTGAACTGCAACCAAACGACCAAAGAGCGGGCTGGCCGAGTCATCAAAAGAAACTACATGGACTGACAGGATAGGGTCAGAACACATCACCCACGGCGATTATAGAACATACCTCAAGTTATGTACCGACACGTAGGATTTGGCGACAGGATTAGTTACGGAGGGCTGTCTTGAGAGCTTAGAGAACTGACTCCTAGCTAAGCAAGTCAGTCCATCCTCGTAACATGTACATTTTAGAAAACACCATTTTTTTCCCATTTTTAAAATTCAAAATCAAGCATTTCAAGTCCAATGGATAGCTGCAAATCACAAGAAAGCCTGCTAAGACATCAGAATAGCCTCTTTTTCTTATTCTGACATCTCAGCAGTGGCTTTCTTGCTGCAACTGGACACATTACACCTGCAGCTCCAAGTCTTCTCTTCAGTTGAAACTGAGACTTGCTTATTAAACTGTGCTTGAAGCTCCTGTGAGTCTCCTATCATGCAAGCTGTTGACTCTCGGAAACTTGTCTTCTGATTTTGGTGTGGCTTGAGTGATGGTGAAGGAAAGTGTACTCACTGACACCTTGACTTTCTTCACAACTTCTCTGCAGGAAAGACCTACACTATTAAATGTTATGCAGTTGTGTTTCTCTTCCATTGTTAACTGCCTTGTTCTCGCCCTTTTCATAGCAACACAATGCTTTCTGCAGTACAATACTGTTCAAATAATGCTCATGAGGTTATAGTACCACAGTGTGTTCCAACAATGCTTTTATGCAGACAAAGGGGTATGGAATTAATCAATAAAACTTGGGACACCCGTAGGAATTAGCTGCACCTACTTTCAAGGCTTGATCAACCTCCATTGGTGCAGAACAGCTTTATGTTGTTACCCATGTCTTGTTCCCTGAAAAAGGCCTTTTTGTATAATTCTGTAAGGTCTTTTTCAGTTTTTGGTAACCTTAATATTATTTTATTCTCTGGTAGTTCAGTACCTACCTTTGTACCATTTCAAGCTATTCATTGACCTTGAACTGAAGAAGCTTCCTGGATAGGTAGAGAAAAGTCTTCAAACCAAATTTCCAATTCAGCTGACAGAAGGAAAACCACACGCCTTGGACCTTGAACAGCTTGAATTTCAACAAAAAACTGGAAATATTCAAGTGTTGTAAAACTTTTGACTGGTAGTGTAGGTCTGCCTCAGCACGGCTGATTGTTGTTTGTCTGCAGCTATAAGACAGGAAACAATGGAGGTAAGTTTTTTTTTCTTCAAATTAAAGATAGTTTTATTAGATTTTCTACATATTCAGAGTTAGCTTACTCTATTGAAAACATTGTCCCATGGTATGTCCCATGTCCCTACATAGTACATACTGACACAGTGGTGAGAATGATCTCCCGTCTAAGAAGATAATGCGGTGCAGGCTTAACTAATGATAAGAGGTCAGACACACTCCGAGTCTCCTAAGTGGCCGAAGTCAGAAGGGCTTCGCTAATCGCATTCACTTCTCCACAGAGCGATTGAGATATTATTAGAACAGAATTGGTCTCCTAAAACAGTGCAGCATGTGTCGGTGGTGATTGTGGATCAACCAGCCTATGATTGACAGATTTGACAACACATTTAGTATCACCTTGGCCTACTTGGAACCTCAACCTACAGTAGCTGCAACTGTCAGTATTAACTGATAGAACCTTATGATGCACTAAAGTGGAAACACAAAAAAGATGCGCCGAGTCAAAGAGAGCTGAGCTGATCCAGGCAGTGGGAAAGGGAGCGTCTGTTTCATCAGTACTTGGGACACCGTCTATCAAAAGACTTGGTACACACAGTATTTTTTTCAAAGTGGAGTACCCACCTGGTATATGACACCAGTCATCTCTGATGGCTGCAGTGTTACCGTAATGCGACACAGCCCAGGGTCATAACTAGTCATCAGACATAATTTAATCTGAATATCTCTAGCATTTGCATCAACCTAAACTACAACACCTGAAACGATAATTTGTCCAAAAGTGGACAGAGTTGCTGTGACATCTCCCATTGACTTGAACTGGGCGTTACCATATTTGGGCCAAAGAGCAGACATGGAAAAGCACAAGGAGTGATAGTGAGTTAATAGTAAACACGAGCAGAGCGAATCAATAAAATAGCAAACTTCATCAAACAGAGTCGTTTGGTGATCATTTTATTGCAATGTACAAGCCACAACGTTTATGCTGAGTATCAATAAAATAGAGACGTCTGTCATCTGAAAATATAATTAATGGAGCAATAAGACACAAAAGGACCATCAGGAAACTTATTGGATGGTACAAATAAGAAAAATGCAATAATAACTCCTGGAAAAACTGCAATAACTTAGCATGGAAGAAAGTTTAATGGAAGTCTATGGAAGCCATGCTTTTAAGTTGTCATCATTGATTTTCCACTTTGAGTTCTGTGTTGCCTTCAGTTTAAAGCTGCAAATGTTTCCTGCAAGTTCAAGAATTGTTCAAATTGGGGCATTGGGGCAAATCATCTTTTTTTTTTCTTTTTTCTTTTTGCTTGTTGTATCTTTATGTCATTTTTTGTGTTATTTTGTCCTTTAGATTTGTTTTATCTCATTGCGTCTTTTACATTATTTTCATCATATTGTGTCTTTTTGCATCTTGTATGCTATTTTTGTCTTTTTAATCATGTTGCATATTATGCATCACTGTTGTCATCGTTTGTGTTTTTTTTATATCATTTCCGTATTTCTGTCTTTTTGTATCCTGTTGCATCTTTTGCTTTTGTTTTTGTGTATCATTTTGTCCTTTTGTATCTTTTACACCACCTCCTGCTCCATTAAACACAGGGTATGTTGCTTCCCTTTTACCCCATCCCTCTGTCATAAACATGCCCCCCCCGACCCCCCCCCCATGTCTCCGGT
>JAQQAE010005545.1:0-17525 GCA_029823295.1 Pseudamia nigra | reverse complement strand
GGGGGGGAGGCGGTTCGGCTGGGAGGCTGGGAGGCGGGTTGGCGGTGAGGCGGGGTGGCGGGAAGGCGGGGAGGCGAGCCCTGAGCGCTTGCTTCTGCCGTCAAGCACACGGCTGCCCGCGACCTGCTCCGGGGATCGTGGCAGGTGGGGGGTTTGACTGGGGTGGTACACATGTCAAATGGTAACGCAGGTGTCCTAAGGTGAGCTCAGGGAGGTTTTTTTCACGTTTTCCACATTTTTTTCACACATTTTTTTTTTTTTCTACACATTGTTTTCTTGTTCATTATGCATTTTTTGGCTCATGCGACTAAAATTCCAGAGCAACATATCACCCGGAAAATACGGTATGTATTAAAGAAATGGATCAAAAGATGATGACTGAACACAATTTTGTACAATTTGTGTTCATTTTCAATCATATAGTGTGGATTATTAATCATTTTCTGTCACCAAAAATCCTTCTTGAGGTCTCTTTCTCCAGCATTCAATGCCTCAGTACTGTACGTGCATTTGCATGCTGTAAACAGGGTAAGTAGGAAATTAACTGTCAGCTTTCAGAAAAAGTGACAGACCAGAAACTGTCCGGAGACGTCGCAACAGAAATAATAAACCAAACAAAGAACAGAGTGCGAACAGGAAAAACCAGACAAAGGTAGAAAAAAACGCAACCAATGAGCGGTCGTTAACAGTTGCCTCGCCGCGACGGGGAAAAGATGGAAGTTCTGGCAATGAAGAAGGGGTAAGATAATGAGAGATTGGCGGTGTTGGTGGTGGGGGGCAACCACCTCCCTCATGGCAGGTACATGTGTCTAATTGGACCCCCCCCTCCTTTTCCCCACTTCTCCTGTGTCTTTCCTTTTTCTTTTTCCTTCCATCTCTCCTCAGACAATACGGCGAAGAAAGAGCAGCTTCCCTAATTAATGCAGATATAATGATGAGTCCAACTGAGGACCTCTGCCCCTTGGAATGTTGATGAAGGCGCTTGCATGTGCCAAGGGGAGGGGGGGGGCTGGATCTACCAGGCAGCTCAGCCACATAAACCTGGGATTTTGGATAATCATATATTTACGTGTAATATAATTATACGTCTATTCGTGCATACTAAGATGTATAGCGCTGATACTCCATTTGCAGCAGACTCCATAGGGTTATCAGTGAGGTAATTGGTAGTCTGCTTTTAGAAACAGCGTATGTGGGAGTGTAACAAGAATCAAAACAGTCCCAGACTCCGCGGCAGCTCCCACACTGTTTCTGCAGCGAGTGATCTCGAGGAAGAAGTGAGGTGGGAAAACGTGACTGCAACATTTAACCTGCCTCACTGACAAAAAAAAAAAAAAATCAAAATAAAACTTAGCTACGGATGCAGGAGGCAGGTTTAAACTTCGTGATCAAGAGAGAGCTGCACCGGAAGGCGGTTTTGATTGAATTGTAGCGCCATACGTTTAACATTTCAAGTACTGTAGGTGCGAGTCATGGGAAGTAGTGTTTCATAGTGACTCCTGCTGCTCTGGAGGAGCTGTTGAAGCCCTGTTATGTCATATAGTGATGTAAACCAGACTGGAAATAGCTTACTGAAGTCCACACTTTTCACTTAGACAGTCTTCAGTGTGAATATTTTTGTTTTCATTCCTCTGTTGGACTGCATTGAGTATCCTGTTTGAGGATGTCATCAACAAAATAATCAAGAGAATGCATAAAGCTGCATAAAATACACAACAAAATGAACACAGTCGAGACAATGAAGGAAAATGAAGGCGTTTTCTGATGTTTTTCAGACCGCCAAGTGATGGCATCGGTAAAATGGACAACATTAGAAGCAAAATCAACAAAAGGGAGTAGAATTAGAAACAAAATGGATAACATAAGAAGAGAAATGTACAAAATAATCAAGAAAATGCACGATCAACAAAATAATCAATCAAGGGGCTAGACAAGATTAGAATCAAAAGCAACAAAAATATGCAAAATGACTCAAAATAAGTAAACTTCCATGCACCATTCACAAAAGAGAACAGTATACGAAGAGAAATATATAAAATAATCAAGAAATGTTTTTTTTTTTTTAATGAGCAAAATAAGAAGCAGAATCTACAAAATAATAAGAGGCTAGCCTGTTGAACAAAAATATACAAAATGAGCAAAGTGAACAAAAACGTCATATAAAAAGCCTGAAAAATGGACAATATAAGAATGGAAATGTATAAAATAATTTTTTAAAAACCCTGCTTTGCTTCGACATTGGGCATGTTTAGGGTGGTATGGCAGTAAGTTCAGAACCCTATTTACAGCCACCCACTGACTTGTACAGAAACCGGTCTGTTTTTCTGAAACAACTGAGTTTCTCTGCTGTCAATGGGTGGAAACGGGTGAATCTAAGCTCTCCCACGTTTGCAGGTGTGCATCATTTACTTCAAATGAATGGATCTTTACTCTGGTTTCTGTGCTCAGAGAACATCCTGCATGAATAACAGCCAGATTTCAGTAACAGGTGCAACAAAAAACTAAAAGGATACCAACGGAGAGTACATGACTACTGTTATACAACAAGATGTCAGACTGCAGCTGGGAAATTTAATCCATGACTCACCTTTTGCATTATATACTTTGTCTTCAGCCTGAGAATGTAGCCTGCATGTTACTGCTTCATATGCATACCCAAAAGTCACTAGAATGACCACACTGTGCTGAGGACCAATCAGCTAGCTAGTCAAAGTAAAAATGCTGCATCGGTAGTGAAGCGTGTATACCAGATAGAGGTTGACCGCCTCACGTTGTAATTATTTGCATACTCTAATCAGGACATACACGTGCCAGAGTTTAATGAAGTCTCCAAAGTAGCTCACTCAGGTCACCTCTCCAATCTCTGGCTGCATTTCTGACCCGCTGTCCACACACAGGTACAAGCGGAGTAAGTAGATTATCTTAAAACAACACTAATTGGTTTGCAGGACGGTGCCAGGCAGACACGGCAGCTCCGTCCAGCTCCGACACTGCGCAAGGCTTTCGGCCAGGCCAGCAGGTTCCCATTCAGGCCACGTATCTCCCTGTAGCTGTAACGAGACGCTGCTCGCTGTTAATGAGATAAACACAGACATTAGATTGGCTCAGCGGGAGCTCGGTGAGAACGAGAGGCTGAGGGAGAAGAGAAATATGTTGGCGGGTGAGAGAAAGATCGAAGAATATGAAACATTTAGAGGAAAAGCTTTGGCTAATTCCTCGTGTGTGAAATAGGACTTTGTTAGAGGTGACGAGTATATCCTGCCTTTAAAATGAGAGAATAGGTGCCAACAGAATGATAATGATGATGTCCGTGGTAGCAAAGCTGATAAGAAAAACATAACACGCTGTGGTGTAACAGCTATTTTATTGGGTGAAATGTTAAAATATTCATGCTCCATATGCTGTGTAACAACTGTAGTCTTTTTTCAAGTGCCAGCACACTCTGGATCATCAATGCCTGCTGTGACATTATAACCATATCTATCATTAAGCACTCTTTTTCCAAGCAGACCCACTAATGAATGCTCAGGAGTTTGAATGAGCACAGTGGGCTAGTGTATCTCCACAACGTTCAGAAATGTGATGCACATGAGCCTCTTATATCAACTCATGTAATCTCTCCTGCCAGAGTGAAGTTTGTTGTTTCATCATAAAAGCTTTCAACAAGATCCAATTTGCACATATAAACCTTTACCTTTAAAATAAAAGCGTGTGTGGCAGCATGCCAGCCCATGCTCTGTTGTACCTGAAATTTTAAGGTCATAACATTGGACAGGAAAGTGCAGGGATGTACTCACGGGCTCATTACACAATCACTTTTCCAAAACGCTGAATCATCCTCAGGCTCACCTTGTGTGTTTGTGTTGCTCAGGTTCGGAAGGAAGAAGGAAGATAAGAGCAAAGATGCTGCCAAAGCAACTAAGAGCAAACTAGAGGCTCTGAGCGAAGAGGAGCTGGACAGCAGAGACGGGTACGAAGAAGACCCTCACACATGCACTTCATTGAACGCATATGAAATTATGCAGTAAGCAAAAAGTGTTAAAGAACCCAGAATGTGTTTTACGTTTTAGATTGTCCAAAGTAGACACGTTTAGGTTTGCATTTTCTCATCTGATTCACCTTAAATTGATATTATGATTAAAAAAACAAAAATTGAATGCTAAGTTGAAGCTGCTGTAAGGACCACCCCTGGTTTCTGATACTGGTATTTCTGATAACATTATAACAACATTATTTGTGGAATTAACATTACACGTCTCTAAGCTAGTATTACCAGACTCTTGAGTATGTGTTCATCTGATAGCGTTATGTGTTAGATAACGTGGGATATACTGCAATGGACATTCACTTGGATTTTAAGAGGACAAAAATAATCCATTATATTACTGAATGTAACAGGAGAACAAAAACTGAACAAAATCACAAAATGAGCATACAGTTTACAAAATAATTACAAAAATAACAAAACAGGACAAAATAGTCAAGTAAATTATAAAATATAAAACATCACCAGCACAAATGAGTGAAATAAGCAAAAATGAAGGTCAAGGAAATGAACAAAACTGAACAATATAATCAAGAAACTCAGCAAAATAAATCAACAAAATGAGGAACGAACTGAGCCAAAATGAGCAAAATAAGCCACAACAACGGGAGAACCAACGAAATAACCCCCCCTCCCCCCACACCAAAATGTACCTTACAATACGTGTCAAACACCTATACATCCAGTGTTGTACCTGACGCTGCACTTCTATTCATGAATGCTGTGCCTTAGATTTGTATCACTACTTGCACTGTTATGCCTTTGGAGTTATGCCTTACTCCATGCTATATCACTACTGCATTGTTACGCCTTACTCCGTTGCACTACTATACCTTACACCATACTCCTGGAGTATTTTGCCTACGCTGTACTGTAAATACCTGTAAAATTTCTGCATGCCCTAGATCTCTATTATGTATCCCTTTTTAAACTGTATGACACTGCTCTATCCACCACTATATGTGTGTGTGTGAACTGTCTCTAATCCGACTCACAGTCCTGATCCCCGTTACGCTGAGATCCACCCCGGCCGCTACACCCCCGACCTGGCTTCACTCCCCGACATGGAAGACGATGACAGCGACCCCAGCTACGCCCGCATCAACAACTTCCGCCGCCCGCCTTCACCTCAACCTTTCATCAGTCGCACACCGTCCCCCACTATCCACGCTTCTGCCGAGGACCTGGAGGGGCTCTACGCCAAGGTCAACAAGTTCAGACCCCAAGCTGTCGCCCAGCAGAATCTGAACCAGGCGGACAGGTGAGACACCAGAGGAAGGGAGGGGAAAATACTTGTAGTTTTCTCCCAAGATTTTTGTTTGTCTCACAAGTACATCATGTTTTTTCTATCTGTGTGCTTCCACACACTTGAATACAAGTGGGTAGATACACAAAGTAGTGTGTACAGGTGTGCACACAGAAGGTCGCAGACCATGGCTTGAGTGGCGTGAGAGAGAGTATTTGCACATATCTTTATTCACAGTCTGCCAGTCGGCCGGAAAATGCATAAAACATGAATGCACGCTCATACTGCACTAACACCCGTATGCATACAAACCCACACACTTGCACAGTAATGCCATGTATGATTCATGCAGGTCTTTTGTTAATGTTTGGGGTCATTTTGACCTGTGTAAATTTTTAAAATTCACTAAAACATTGTTGTTATCATTTCTTGATAGCGTTCAGAGTAGTATTGGATTAGTTTGTATTAAAGGTGAACCCATGAAGTTACTCTGGTTTCAGTTTGACTGTCAGGCATAAAACAAGGAGGAATTTTTATGCTTTGCATGAGTTTTCTAGTCATCTTATTGTGCTGCAGACTCAGTAGAAACAATCCTCTACATCGAACATCCTGGTCTTCCCTCTGTTCTGTGATTTAATACACACAACCTCTGATGCATACTTCGACTACAAACACACTGTGCTTGGGTAAGGCACAAGTGTAAATTAGCTCCGCTTCCTTCACTCCGAAGTGTTTGAATTTGAGGTGAGCAGCTGGACCTTTGTCTGTCCATCCTGCGCATCAGTGACCAGTTCTGAAAAAAAGATGTAAACGTATCTCTTGCTTTATAGTTAAGCCACGGCAGATGTAATGATATTATGATGATATGATGACCATGTGATTTTTTTGTGTATGAATACACATTCAGTGAGTATTAAACAGTGATTTTTTTTTTGCCTGGCACATACATTAAATGCAACTCTAATCTGCAGCTTATGATGGATATAACACCATCCATCCATCCATTATCTTCCGCTTATCCTGGTCAGGGTCGCGGGGGCAGAAGCCTAAGCACAGAAGACCAGACTACTCTCTCCCCAGCTACCTTCTCTAGCTCCTCTGGGGGGTCTCCAAGTCTTTTGTAGGCCAGCCAAGAGACATAGACCCTCCAGCATGTTCTGGGTCCGCCCATGGACTCCTCTCAGTTGGAGCTAGTTTTGGCACTAGGGATTGGACCACCCAGGCCTCTGCCTCCGGTTGCCACCCAAACCACACAACCTTACCGTTTTTCTTGCAGGTGGGGGGCCCACAGGAAGGCATAGTCATGGTCTTCTGAATCGCTCTTAGTCTGACCTGTCACCTAGGACCAATTTGCCTTGGGAGACCCTTTCAGGGGTGAATTGCCCCAGACAACATAGCTCCTAGGGTCACTAAGGAGGAACACGTAAAAAAAAAGTTTGCAACATTCCACAGGTTAACAGGTTAATTGGAAGCGGTGTCATGATGAGGTCTAAAAGTAGCATCCCTGAAAGGCTGTCATTCACAGCAAGGGATGTGGTGAGGTTCACCACTTTGTGAACAACTGCATGAACAAATAGTCGAACACTTCCAAGAACAATGTTTCGCAAAGTACAATTGCATCATCTACAATCCATAAGAAATCATCAAAATATTCAGAGAATCTGGAGAAATTTCTGCAGTAAGCAGCGAGGCCAAAAACCAACACTGAATGTCTATGACCTTTGTTCCTTACATCCAGCACTGCATTAAAACCAACATCATTGTGTAAAGGATATTATTACCACGTGGGTTCAGGAACGCTTCAGAAAACCATTGTCAGTAACACAGTTCATCTCTACATCTACAAGTTAAAACTCTACCACACAAAGTGAAAGATATCAACAACGCCCAGAAACACCGCTGGTTTCTCTGGACCCAACCTCATCTGAGATGAACTGGCGCAAAGTGGAAAAGTCTGCTGTGGTCTGACGAGTCCACATTTTAAATTGTTTTTGGAAATCATGGACGTCGTCTCCTTCAGGCTAAAGAGGAGAGGGACCATCTAGCTTGTTATCTGCACTCACTTCAACAGCCAACATCTGTGATGGTGTGCATGTGTTACAACAGTGTGGTTTGGTAGGAAAAGAGTGGTGGTACTAGACTGACCTGCCTGCAGTCCACACGTGTCTCCCATTGAAAATGTGTGGTGCATTATGAAGCACAAATATGGCAATGGAGACCATGGACTGTTGAGAGACTGAAGAAAAAATGGGATAGAATTCCACTTAAAAAGCTTCAACAATTAGTGTCCTCAGTTCCTAAACACTTACTGACTGTTGTTAAACAGATAAGTGGTGTAACACAGTGATAAACGTGAGTCACTTTTTATATCGTAAATGTATTAGTGCAACAGAAGTAGCCTCTTCTATGTGTGGTTTTGGTCAGAATGACCAACTTCACTTCAGAATGATCTTCTGAAGATTTCCCAGTGTTGCCCAAGTGCCACATTCCCACACCTGCTGTCCTCCTCTCATCACACCAAAAGCTTAGTACACAGTGTTTACATCCATACCAAACTCAATGAACCCACTTAACACAAAAATTCACAAAAATTAAATCTGTAATTGGACAGTTTGTTCATCCAATTAAATAAGCCATATTTGCATTTGGCTCCAAGTCCTGTCAGTGAGAGAAGTTGGAGCTACAGACATCAGCAGACAGTTCATTGGTGTGTTCCTGCTGATGCTCTGCCATGTTTATGCCACACCACATGCTCAGTTGGACTTTGGTCAGGTGACTTGTCCAACTTTAATTAAATTTGGCCGTGAAAATCCCTTTGGTTGCCTCATCTCTAGGTATTAATATTAATATCACTTAATGCTCCATCCTACAACATATGGATTAAATTGACCATGAGCATTAGCATATCAATTTTCTCAGTTTAATGTCAGTAATACATTGTCAACGTCATCAGTCCTTGAGTAATGTACAGTATATTTGTGTTCATGGAGACTGAGGAGTTTCAGTTTAACTTGCTGCCACTTTAGGATGTGAGAGAGAAAAGAAAATCTAGAGAGGATTCGAATGCAAATTGATCATTTTCCGTCTGAAATAATACTGGCCCTGTAAAAACTTCCCACAACTTAAACTAAACTCTCAGACAGAAATTACTATTGACTTGCAAATCAAAAACTAAGCCCCAGACGCCCAGCTTCGTCCAAAAAGCGAGAGGATACAGAAAGCGGTTGGACGTGGCAAAAGAGACAGATGGGAATGGGAAGAAGCGACAGACGGAGGAATAGAGGGGGTGGGGGGGGGGAAGCGGGAGAAGAACGGCGGAGAACGAGAGAAGAAAGACTGAGCCAAGATGGAGAAAGAGCAAACGTGTTAGAGAGGCAGAGTAAATTTGAGAGCGAAGAGAAGTGACAGAGGAGAGGATGCAGACAAAAGAGGAGGAGGGATAATTAGCCACAGTCTAGCAGCCTGACAGATCTGTTAGACCACTTTAGATCTCATCCACTAGTGGTGGGTACTTCATTACCAGCCTGTTTTCGAACTCTCTTCCTGTTCTCCCTCACTTTTTCACTGTCACTCGTCCATTCTCGCTCTCCTGTTTGCTTGTAATGTATATTCAATAGTCTTTAGCAGCGGCACGATGGAGCCTTGTTAACGCTATGTGTTGAGGGTCTTTGGAGACAGAAATGTGCATTTTGTTTTTTACATAGGTATTAGTAATTAAGTACTATATACCTGGCCCTTGTGTCCTAGGGTTCTTGAGAAACCTGGAAAACCTGGAAGATGATTGACCAATTTTCCAGTCATGGAAAGCATATGGAAAATGAGAAAAAAAGTCAAATGTACCAGAACCGGAAAGGCTTAAGTTGTACTGGAAAATTATGGTTTCTCATTTTGTTGATATTTAGTTCAATTTTGGTGTTGATTTGTTCATTTATGTTAATTTACTTGATTATTTTGATCATTTTTGCTAATTTTGTTGCTTATTTTGTTTATTTTTTTCAGTTGCAGAGTGGTACTGATGTTGGTCCGTGAGTGTGAACGTGGTATGTCAGGAGGATGTATTAGTTTGTGGTGTCATGGCTTGTCTGTCATACTGTAGCAGCTGGAAAATGTCCTGCAAAAGTTCTGGAAAATAACTTGAAGAAAAGAGTGGGAACACTGTAAATATCTCATAATGTGTATCATGCTTGTTTGTGCAAATATTACCTCGCCCTTGTGTCTGTTTAAAAGAGAGTCTGTCCATCCAAGGAACAACTTTACCAAATATTCACATTTTCCAAGCTACAATGCAAGTCAGTTGTACAGGAACACTTTGCTGCTTTCCAGTCCCTCTCCAAATTCTCTGCCGTATCAACTAGTGCAGGGGTCTGCAACCTGTGCTCTTTAGCCCCTCCCCTGTGGCTACTGTGGATTTGTCAATTGATAGAAGTAACATATTATAAAATTAGCAGCATTAACATTGAATCAACACAAAGAAGATAAACTATATAATGAAGAAAATTTAAAACTAAAATAAATAACCTAAGAAAATTGATAAAAATAATAAGCAAAAATATGGAAAAAAATTGGAAAAACAAATTAAACAGAAAAATATGTACAATACATTCACAAAAATGACTAAAATAATAGATAAATATCAACAAACTATTAAAATCATAAATGATCAAAAATGAAAAAAGACAATATGGAAAATGTTTGAAAATGAGCAAAAATGAACAAGATCATCAATAAATTTAACAAATATTAGCAAAATAATGAAGGAAATAAACAAAATATTTAAAGAAATCAGCAAAATGAACAAATTAATTAACATACAAGATAAAATGAACAACATAAACAGTGAACAATAAAAATAAAATAATAACCAAATTGGTGTTACATCATATGCCATTTGTAAAGGACTAGAATATTTTTTGTGGCTCTGGCCCTTATATTTTTTCTTCTTTTTGCCCAAAAATGGCTTTTACTTATACTAGTGACACTGTCTGAATCCACATGTATGCACAAATCATCCACTGACCCAAACACTCGTTAACTTCAGGCATCATTTAGGACATTTTTGCTCATTTTGCTGCTTATTTTGTTCATTTTTGCTGATTATTTACATGTACTGTACGTGTTCGACTTTGCAGAAAAAGAAAATAGTTCAAAACAACAGAAAAGTAGAAAATTCAGCAGGAGGTGGGGGTCTGGACAGCCACATCTACCAGCAAACAGTGACAGAAGTGATGATTGAGAGAGGTTATTAACAGTCTTTGCATTGATTTTAGAGACAAGTTGCAAACGTGGTCCTTAAAGTGAACTTTAAATGCTCCACTTCAGTTGCTCGCCAGTTTTGTAACAACTTGCTGAACTGCAGTGGCCTTCAACTTGAAGATCAGGCTGAAATATGAGCTAATCTTCAACTTGTCTCTCGTTTGTGCAACACAGAAGCATCCTCTCAAAGTTTTGTTTTGCTGAAAATGGCCTTAGCATCACTGAAATACCACGCAGAGGCAGTACAGTTCAACATCTGCTAAAATTGGTAGTATGTGCTCTTGTACTTTTTTATGCTTTAAGGATGCACACATTCTTCAGGCTCCCATGATGTCTAAGCTTTAAGAAACAGCAGTTATTTTGCTCATGCATGACACAAAGGGCAATCACTGGTGGCAAAAGACAGTTTCAAATTATGCAAACATGAATGCACTAGCAAGCAGCAGCAAAATGTAGCTAAATCAGTATCAACGTCCTGCTAAACCAGGGCTCTGGGGCCACGTGACTCTTCAGCCCCTCTCAAGTGGCTCCTGTGGATTTGTCCATTGATGCAATTAATACTTTATAATAAATCAAAATGAGAAACAAAGATCAAAGTCAACAAAAAAATCAACTACATATTGAACAAAAGTGAACACAAAATGGATGCAAAGAATCGACACACTAAACAAAATAATCAAGGAATTGAGCATAAGACACGAACAATATAATACATTAAATGACCAAAAATTAATGAAAAGCTATGAAAATGAACAAAAATAAATATTCTATGATTAAGAGAAACCTGAGCAAAATAATAAGGAAAAATGACTGTTACTAAGTGGAAATAAATGAAATGGATGAAAAATGAACAAAATCCACAAAAATAATCTGGGAAATGAACCAAAATTCACAAAAATGAAAAAAAAAAATTGTAACTTGACAAGTAAAATGCAAAATGAACAAAAATGAACAGATATGGGAAAAAAAAATCACTAAATCAACAAAATATTTAAAACTAACAAAGAAAATGAACAAAAAAAGAATGAAATGGTTGCCAGCTAAAACATATGTCTTGCTTGAATTTGCAGTACATTAAGGGTTTGAATATTACTTCTGCCTCTAGACACTTAATTTTTTTTGTATTTCTGTTCAAAAATGGCTCTTTGGATTGTGAAGGTTGCTCGTGCAAATCCATCGATGTACAGTATGTATTTGATGTTACAAATATGACAGAAATCATGACCTCGCTTGTAATTTAATCGGGCGTCCTCTTTAAATACCGTTGGACGGCCTCAGATGTGTTCCATGGTCACACCCGTTCACATTTGCATCCACACGGGCTCCCTCACTCTTGTCCATTTCCGCTCCTGCACCTGTGGCCGAGGACGCCCATTCACCGCGTTGGTACATCTGTTAAAACAGGGGTTGGGACCTCCGCACCGCGTCCAGACGTGCACAGTCGGTCAGAAATAGACGCACACACAGCCACCCACGTGTAGTATTTTTGTGTGGAAGCCCATGTAACCTAGCAACAATGCTGTGTGTGGTCCACTTTATGCAACTAGACAAAAAACATGGGTGTTCGCTTACTTAGTGAGGCTGTATTTCTATAAGTTGAAGTGCAAACAAGCCTACTTCCATGTCTCCTGTTTCAGAGTAACTCATGCTCACACAAAGCTGCCTTTTATAGCTGCAGCATGCCGGGGATTTATTGTTTCCAAGGGAACAACATATCTGTTTGCTTTCATCTTTTACATTATTGTGCTTTAATGATGCTGAAATGTGCTCATTATGCATGTGGAAGATATTTCCGAGATCCTTACAACAGTCTTAACCAAATATTTCTCAATATTGCCTCCGTGTCCGTGCATCGAGACATTTTCTTGCCCCCTCCGCCCCTCTCTTCCTGTCAGGGCCCTCAACAGCGGTCTCCCAGCACTGTCTCCCTAATTTACTGTCGGACATTTTCATTAGGCCTTCAATGGCAGGTGTGTGCCGTGATGGGCGTCACATTTGATTAGAGCTATGCTAGAGGCTGACCTGTGTAGAAAAAAGGTTAGCTATGCTTGTCAAATTTTATTAGCCAGAAGGCACTCTTTGTAGCCTGAGCAAGGAACAGGGAGATGAGATGAAAGAAGAGTGAGGGAGGAAAAAATAAAGAAGAGGGGCCAGCGCAGGAAGATGTAAAGACTTGTGGATGCAGTGCGGTAAAACGTGGCATTGTTCTCAGAAAAGGAAGATGAAGATGAGGTCGTAAATGACATCACGGGCAAGAAAGCGCCCAAATTTCTACCAAAGTTCAAGCTGTACACCCCGCCTGTCTCCGATTCCCAAATCACTCCCGACAGGCCTGACTAATCACTGAAACACTCCCGAGAAAGGCAACAAGGTCTTTTGGATTTAGATTTGTCAAAGTCCTACATAGTATTTGTGTTTTCCTCCTGTTTCCTTTCTCTCCTCTCTATTTTGGTGCAACAGCGAAGGAAACCGTTCCATTCCCTTATAGACATAAAACAGCGGAAGCAAGAAGTGTGAAAGAAGAAGACATTACATAAAGAGACTTCCCTTTAACACAGATGCTGATGTTTTTCTGTAGTGGGAGCAGAAAATGCATTTTCTTATTTTCTGCCACAGATTTAGTTGTCACACAGAATCTGCTGAAAGGAGAAGGGAATGGCGTTGCCTTGAAAACAACACATCATCAGTGTAGATGGTATATTAAGCCGTCTTTGTGTTCTATGCTTTAAAATTGCCTTTTATTGGCTCTATCTGAGCAATTAAAATGTTTCTTTTCGCACTCGAGCAGCTGCCAGCTCTTCATAGTTGGTTACACAAAAGAAGCCGACTGTTACTCAGAGCGAGTATCAGACTGTGAGTTAATCAAGTTTCATTTCTATGGCTGTGCACTCGCCTGGTAACAGAAAAAGATACAGGCTTTCTGTTTTTATTCTTTACTTACGGCTGGTTCTCAATTTTCACACTTTGTGACTATTCAAATGAACAAGTTAAAGGAGCAGCCTGCCAGTTTTATGTATTAGGACCAGTTCAGTCTGCAGAAAGTTCTTCTGAGGCTCCTTTTTCACCTCGAAGGGGGCTTTGAATGTCATGTTAGACAGCTGAATGTCAAGGTCTATGCCAGGAACAGGCTACAGGTCATTATCAAGCACCTATATCACCATCATGACTCTAAGGAAAACAAGTGCTTGGCTATTGCAGGGAATGTGGAGTCATGCAATTGAGGGAAAGAAAAGTGGCCCTTGGAAGGTTCACGAGTTTAAACCGCTCAAAGCAGGTACTAGGACCTGAAAGGCTTCTATGAAGGCATTAAAGGCATTAATGATCCTAATTGCACTGAGGAATATGTAAGTTTGTTTTTGTGCATGTCCTTTTTATGCCTGTTACTAGATTGTTTTCTAGGCTACAGTCTCATGTTACTGGCTGCATGGTGTACACATCAAAATAAAGTCCAACCCCTGCCTGCATGGATTCTCAGCAGAGCAGGAGCTGAAGATTCGGCTCTCCCCGACAGGAATCGGCTCTTCTCATTCGCTTCAAGGAATCCGCTCTTAGAGCCGACTTATTCACAGACAACACGTCACTAGTGTCAGTTAAAACCTCCACATAAGCGATCACTCCTTGATTGGATGTCACTTCCACAATCTATATGCAAATAAACATCTGTATCATTGTAGTTTGCAAAGAGCAAATGTGAAAGGCAGCAAGGAGCTTCCCTTGTCCAGTCTGCCAGGAATACTTATTGTAATGATGACAATGACTATAAGAAGATCCATAAACTAGGTTTGTTCCTCGATGTGAATGTTAGTCGCACTCATATGGACTTTTCAAAAATGTCACACATTACATTTTTTCTTTAATATTGATGCCTGTACCCCACAAATGAGTACATAATTACATTTATCCAGGACGTCCTTCAATGTAGTCCAGGACACATTAACATACACAACAAGGGACAAAGAACTTAAATATGGAAATATGTCCAAGTGTAACCCCACTGAGAGTCACTGTGTGCGACACTGCAAACGTCCGAGCCAGCATAAACTTGTACTAAACTTTTCTCTCGTTGGTTTACTAGCAACCTCTAAGTGTTCTGGCAGCCCATAATAATTTACTCGTTCATACAGTTCTGGGGGAATGATAAGAATGGAGAGCTTCATTTGTTTCAGATCGAACATTCATCTCTGTATCTCCAGAGTCCCTGGACCCCAACTAACTGTACTTGTCACTTGCATAGTCAGGGTATGGGGAAGTGTTACTTTGGTAACCACCACATAATTTGCATAATAATTAGGTCACGGGAGTAATAAACAACAAAACCTATGTTCACCTATTGTACCAAAAGTACTATAGCTAGAAGCACCAAATTTTATTTGCACTTTGACTCGCATACATTACAGTTGTGAGGTTGGAAATGTCATACACCCCTGAGTTATTGGTGATGCTGTTTGAAATATGCCGTGACCTTGAGGAAGAAGGTCAAGGTCACAGCCAATTTCAAAACTGGGCAGGGAATGTGCCATTTCACGGCTTCTTGTTTACATACTGTGTAGCCTGTGGTCTAAACTGGGCCTATGCGATTATATGCATCCCAATCCACCTCTGAAAATGAGTGACATGACCTACATGTACCTACTTCTTGCGCGCATTTACTCCTGCTTCAGAACCAACGACTTGTGAACAATGAAGATGCACTGCAGCGAGATAGATTCACGCTATGGCTATCTCACTGTAGCGAGATAGCCATAGCGTAGACCGATTCTGTATTCACTGCAGGTGCAATAAAATGTGGGAACAGAGTATAATAAGTTGAGGTTCTTTTGTTTGAGATAGCAACAAAACCTTTTTGTTCTCAACTTCCAGGATGGGATTCCACTGTTTTTCTGTCTTCCTCTATTCCCACCGTTACACCAGAAAACCAAACACTGACCATGCACTTTGATGTGTGCTTACTTCCAGCATGCAGGCGGCGAAGAAAAACTGCCTGCCTGAGCTTTTTCCCCCTTGTGCGTTATGTTCAAATCAGCTGGCCACAGCAAGAAGAAGTCGCTAAAGCAGCCGGCGGCGGTGCACACTTCCTAATTAGTCTGCCCTCACACTGGCTAACACCACAGGGTAGTTGCTTCTCTCACATACTCTCTCCCGCTCTCTCTCACATAATAGACAGGTTTGTTCTCAGTTCTCCTGCTCTTTCTTTCACTCTTTTGCTAGTTTCCCTCTCCGTCTTTGTGCTGCTGTTTGGTTTTGCTCTCATTCTGTCTCGCGATGCACCTTTCATTTCCTGTCTCATCTTCTCCCCTCTGTTCCTCCGTCTCCATCCTCCTCCAGTTTTCTCTGAGTGCACTGTCAGATCAGCCCACATAGTCAGATCTGCTGAAATATGGATGATATATGAAAAACGTCCATAAACGATATCAATTTCTGCGCTTGTGCTAAAATAGAAAAATGAGACTTTACTGCTGTATTGATTAGTCATACTCCGTTAACATGGTAGGCACTGATGCTGTTATGAGTCATCTATGCATTACATAGGAAATTCAACCAGCTGTAAACGATATATTGCAAGGCCTCAGGACTGAACAAACAGTATGATCAGTGTTTCTGAAATCTAATTGTTATATATGTCCAAAAATGTATGTGTGATATCAGTAATTATCAAAATAAATGTGAAATCCCAAAGTTTAAAGTTTGAGTTTGGTCCATGGAGCAAGAAAAAAATGAAGGAAAAAACACAGAGTAAAGTTGAAAAAGATGCACAAAAACTAAATAGAATGTAAAATGTAGGAAAAAAGACCCAAAAGATGAAAAAAGTTGAAAACAAAATAACACTTTGTCTGATTCAATCCTATTCAACCCATCAGATTCTTATCATTGTAGACAAAAATGTTAATTTCTATAAATTGTCATCTTTAAATATCAAATACACATACGGTAGCATGCAAAAGTTTGGGTACTTATGGTCAAATGAACAGTTAAGCAAGTGGAAGATGAAATTATCTCCAAAAGGCATAAAGTTAAACATGAACCACTCTTCTGCAATATTTTACGCAATATCAGTGTATTTTTCAGAATTTAGACAATTTTGTGGTGAGGTTGCAGGAGAGGTTTCTTCTGATGACTTTTGCACCAGTTCGCTGATATTTGTTGTGGTCGTCCAGGCCTCATTATGACCTCCACTCTAAAATTGTAGAAAACAAAAATAATACACTGGTATTGCTTAAAATATTGCACAAGTGTGTTTTTTTAAACTTTATGCCTTTTTTGTACTTTTGCAAATTTTTCCCGATTAAGTCATTTTTTGTATTGTTACATTTTATGCCATTTAATGCCAAAGTCAGATTATATGACTGAGGACCTGTAGTAAAGAATTATGGAAAAGTACAGTTGAGGTTCAAAATTATTAGCCCCCACATGAAAATATGATCCAAACACTTCCCATGCTTCTTACGCTTTGAGGACTTTGTACATCCTCCTCCTGCTTTGTGCTCATCAATTATCCTTCTCAGATGCAAACTCATTTCTTTTTGTTTTTTTTTTTTTGGCAAGTGATGCCTCAAATGCTTTTCAAAATTCACAAACTTAGACCACAACAAAAACTGGTGGTTTGTGCTTGAAAAAAAAGGTTGGTTCTTTTGCAGATTAATAACATTGACCTTGTTTTTTTCTAAAATATTTTTGTTTTTTTTTTTGCAAATGAATTCAGCATGATTTGAAATGCTCTATAATATCTAAGGCTCCAGCTTTTATTGTTAAAGTGAGTGAGCTGCATGAAAGCTGGAGCCTGAAACCGTGTACAGTGCATCCTGAAAGTATTCATAGCGCTTCACTTTTTCCACAATTTTTTATGTTACAGTCTTATTCCAAAATGGATTAAATAATTTTTTTCCCTCAAAATTCTACACACAAAACCCCATAATGACAATGTGAAAAAGTGTTTTTTGAAATTGTTGCAAATTTATTAAAAATAAAAAACCTGAGAAATCA
>JAQQAE010005544.1:0-17525 GCA_029823295.1 Pseudamia nigra | reverse complement strand
ATGTCATAATTCTCAATGTCACTGTACACCATTCATGTAATTAATTTGCAGACTGCAGATAGCGAATAAAGGGAATGTAAAACTGGAATTCTCTTGGCAAGTCTTTATGGATCCAAGCACCAGCAGCATCAACCATGTCCAAGCAGGTACATTATACCAACTTTAACTTTTAATATCTTTTGATTTAACCATGATTCAGCATAAATTGTTTTCATACGAACTATGTTCCAAAAGTGAATTTTAATAAGCCTCTTGACTGCTTGTGTGTTTTAAAAATCAGTTGGGTGTGAATGTATTGTCTGTGCTGTCTCTAGCAGAGGACACATCCCGCTGGCCTTGCAGCAGGTCAGCTGGAGCTTTGACTGTGACCCGTCCTGCCAGTGCTTTGGGCAGCGTCATGTCCCTTCTCAGTGGGAACCCTGAGCTCCCACCGTTTAACGTGGAACCCAGTATGGGAACTATAGAGCCTGGTGCTGTGCAGAATTTCACTGTTCATTTTTCACCTTTGGAGGTTGCTCAGTTTGAGGGTACTCTGATCTGCAGGTAAATGTAAATGTAAAGTCTCTTTTCCACTTCCAGTGGCAGTTCAGCACAACTTGATTCAGCACATCCTCCCTCAGTTTAGGGGGTAGCTTGTTGCTTTTTTCCACTGCTGGTATATAGTTTCACCTCAGCCCTGGTTGTCATTACTGTGTAAACATGTTATTTCAGCATGACTACAGCTACAGTACCAATGAGGCAACAATATCAGAGAAGGAAATTTAAAATTAGAACTTACAACCTTCAAAATAAAATATTCTTTTAAGACACTTGCAGGTGAAAATATAGCAGTGAAGATTTAAAGTCTGTAGTCGATTTATCGACTTAGCCTGCTTAAAAATATTTTCCAGGGGTTTCAGAGACCTACAGAAACATTGGCGATTCTGTATAAACCAGTCAGTGATCTACATGATTTTACATCACATTTATGGTAATGCTTTGGCTTGCTTGGAACCCTACCAAAGCAGGGACCAACATTAGTCTCCCATAAGTTAGGCGCTTGGTATCTGGTCCCATGTAGTGGAAATGCAAAAAAAACTGTGGTGATTTCAACTGTACCAAGTCAATTCTGGCAGTGGAAAATGGACATAGTCATGGTGAATAAAGTGCCAGCCATAACTCTTCACCACTGAGACAAAAGTAAAAATTTCAGGTTGTAAATTACATTGTATGTGACTTTGTAGGACGGAGTTATTAAGATAACTAACAGTGACTGAGTGAGTGTAGGAGTAAAATATGTAATCAAGACATGAGTTACAACAAAATGATTTGTTTTCCCTGTTGTTATTTACACATCTTTTTGTTCCAGTATCCCTAACCTGCAGGAAAGTGATCGAGCCCCCTCTATCTCAGTGTGCGGCCGCAGCCTGCTGCCCTATTGTCACTTTGAACTTGACGACTCACACTACATCCGTGGGAGGCGCTTCAACCCTAACACCAGGGTTGTGGAGATGTGTGCTGTTGGCCTATCTGCACCAACTACAAGGTAATCAAATAAATGTTCTGATCTCATGTACATAGTTTAAGAGGAGAAAGCTGTCATGATCACTTCTGACACGATGATCTGTAGGTTTGTAAAGACTTTGGCTTAACTAATTGAGATGAAACTGGTTTTGTTTTTACTCCACAGATGTTTTCGTGTGGTGAATCCAACAAGCAAATCGTACTCGTTCAAGTGGATATGTGAAGATAAAGCAGGGAGCCTGTTTCGCTGCCTCACCCCAAGTGGCACGATCCAGCCACAGGAGGAGGTGAAGGTATGGACACACTAGTTTCAATTTATCATTAGTCTTAAATCTGTCATTGTTTTCATTGTGTAATGGGTGAGTCTGCAATCTCACTATTGTTATCCTCACTTGGAATGGTTATATCAAGCAATCAATTAATTTTGTTTATAAAGCACTTTAAAAACAACCACAGCTTAAACAAAGTGCCTTACATCAGGGACAAATAAGGTCTAATAAATAAAACATGCAGTAGCACAATAGAAACCAAAACAATACCATGCGACTTACAGTACAAATTATGCAAATAAAACAAAAACCACATAATAAAAACAGTAAGCAACAAAATAATATAAATCCATACAAGAGGACTATATACTCTAATCGCCATCCTGTCAACATTTGGGATACGTAGCAACTACTTTTAAAATAAGTGGCACCGCTCTAACAAGAAAAGACACAATGGCTTCAACATGTCTGAACAAATTGACTTGAAGCTTGCCATGCTTATTGACCATTATGGAATGTCCATCCAGGCAGCTTTTGAGATAGGTGGCGCTACTGCTTTTGGAATGACTGGCGCTCCTGCTTGTAATAAGAAGACTTCAAATCACTGAAAATTCTGTCTTTTTTTTTGTTAATACCATATAGTTGTGGGCAAATGAACACCCTCCATTTTCCACTTATTCAGTGTTTGTAATTTAAGTAATTTCAGCTTCCATCATTAGTTTGGTTACAGTTTAATTGCATTCAAGCTGCCAGCCATCACATACAATCTCTTCATAGACAGACAGATTTTTAGGTTGTTCTGGTCTGATTCAATTTTATCCCATCTCAAATCATGATCTAATTAGTCCTAGTCTCATTTTATCATTTCCATCCTTCTGTAATATATGCCCTCTTTTTTGTATTGTTGGTTGCCCATACCACTTCTTTTTGTCTGAATTTGTCTGCAGGTGCATTTGGAATATGTACCTGAGCAGATGGAGGTGGTGGAGTCACCATGGAACTTTGTGATTGACACTCTGTCGCTGACAGTTCCCTTCTTGTTCGTGGGCACTGCGAGAGAACCACTTGTCTATCTTGACAGACCTCACCTTGACTTTGGTGGACTGCCTATTGGTATGAACCAACACATTTATGTGCACATGCTTGTACACAGTGACACATCAGTGTATTTTCTGACCATCTAGTGTCTGACCATCCCCTGAACATAGCACAAACCTTCTATGTGTGTGCACTCACAGATCATAAAGCAGAGCAAAGAGTCACTTTAGTGAATGGAGAAGATGAGACATTCTACTTTTCTGTTCTGAAGTCATCTCTTCTCTGTGAAGACCAGTCATCCAGCCTGATGGTACAGCCCATGACCGGTTCAGTGGAACCTAAAGAAAGGTGACTACTACTAACTGCTAGATTGTAGTTAATTCAGTAATAACAACTACCAGATAATTGTCCCCTGACTTGTATTTTAAAGTGTTTACATTAAATTTGGTATTAATTTTTACATTTTTATGCTAATGCATACAGTAAATACTCAATAAGTATTAACAGTGCACTAGTGTCTCTAACAATAAGGGATAGCTATGATAGAATCATCACCCTTAACAACATTCATAAAAACTTTTTTTCTTTTTAATTTTAGAAAAGCTAGCATGCCATACTTTGTTGTTTGTTTGTTTTGCATCATTCAACACATATTCCATAATTACCTTTCAACATAGAGTATTGCAATGTAAGTATTTAAATTACATTCTGAAGAAACTTCAACACCTCCCATTGGCTCTGTTTATACACTGTAGAAAATCTACCCCATGATTAACACCTTGGTGTATTTTCTCTTTATGTAAGAGGTGAGCAGATTCTCAAACTATTCCCTACTCATCTCAAAATGTTTTTACAAAAACGGAACACGGATGACTTGCATATTTTAAATTTACAGTATGCACAGGATTTTTGCATCTCACTGGTGATGCAAAAGTGCATGTAACGTGTATGTACTGTATGTTAACATTTTTATTAGTGATTTACTAACATTAGTTAGTGTCTTAATTATCCATCAAAAAATGCAGATATTGGTTTCATAATCCCATGCATGCATCCACATACTTGTGTCGACACAATATCTTATTTGTAAAGTGTCACCCAAATGGTAAATCCAGTGCATCATTAGTGCATATGTATTATTACATCCAGTGATTAAAATGGCATATATTGGTGGCTATATGAGGTGATTGTTGATTTTTTTCCAGTTAAATGTGATGTTATCTGTCTGTAAGAGAGAACAGTGCATCTATTCATCGATCTTAACTCTTTGGTCCAGGTTTCCAATTTCAGTGTCTTTCAAACCATGCTGGGAAGGCTATAAGAGCTTCAGAATGCTTGTAAAGGTGAAGAGGAAGTCGGAGCCTCTCACACTTACTGTTAAGGCTCAATGTTTCTCAATGAGCACTTTGATTCAAGTTAAAAAGCCAAGTGGAGGTGTTGAGGAGCTCAGCTCTGTCCAGACAGAGACACTGGACTTTGGAAAGGTCTGCACAATACAACACAATACTCACATATTTATAAACAACAGATTACTGTCCTGGTGCTAAACTGAAGAATCTTGTATATGTTGTTCTCTATGTTAATTATTTTAGGTGGGACTTGACGAGCAATCGGCCTTTAGTTTCCTGGTGTCAAACATGTCACATTCGGACCAGGAGATTAGCTTTGACTTAGCAGGTCCTGATAACTTGCTTCAGTATTTAGAAATAAAACCACAAAATGCCACTGCTGAGACTGGGAAACAACTGCCATCATCTCTCTTCTTCAGTCCTCGGAGCATTTGCAACCTTCAGGATGTCAAGCTGAGCATTAAGGTGAGACTGTGATTTTCTAGATACATTTTACACCTGCTTTTGCAGAGTTGGTAGCAAGATAAGATAATTAATTGTCCCTTAATTGCCCATTCTACAAAATCTGACCTGAAACTATAACATGCAGTCTTGCAAACCAATACATTTTTTGAAAAGAAACAGATAAGTATGAAGGTTTAAATCACCTTTCATTACTTTGTGATCTTCTGCTTGCACACCAGACACTTATTTAGCCTCAAATCTATAAACAGTGTCTGCGCTAAATCTGTCTTTAAACTGACTCCCCACACCTTTGACTTTCTCTTCTGTTTTCACCAGGTGAAGCATGGACCAACATTTACCTGTGATATTAAAGGTAAAGCTGTAGCAGCTACTCTTAAATTCTCCTTCACCAGGCACAACTTTGGAAAGTGCTACCTGTACAGCCCTGGCATGACACCACTGTCACACACACTACTGATCACCAATACAGGCAAAAAGGACATCAGGTAGACTACTCTTTTTATTACTATTCTGTCAAGTAGCCTTAAATAAAAATAATACAGACTAAAGAATTATTTCCACAATGAACATTTGAATTGTTTTGTTTTACCAGCATTGAGTGTCAGTTCAGGAACACCTTCTCCCTGGAGACTGACTTCAGACCGAACACTCTGTCTCCTGGATCTGAAATGAATGTACTAGTCACCTTCTGTCCCCGTGAGGCACGCCATTACCATGAAAAGCTGTGCTTCATTTTAAACAGTTGTGTCAAAAAACAAGTTGACATACTAGGACTGGGTGTGACCATGAAGGTAAGAATTTGGTGTTCCATTTTCCTAGTTAGTAGAGTTCACCTCAAAAGACATACCCAAAATAACTCAAGTATAGATTCTCAGCTACATATGAATGCTAGCCTAAAATTTGAGCTTCTTCTGGCTAAAACAGCGTGTCATATGTCTATATTGTCACATCTAATTGCTGGTGATGTATTCTATTTCTTGGAGGCAGCCATGCCCCAGATCCATGGGAGCAACAGGTTAATGGTTGTAACTATTAACTTATAAGATGAAAACATGATGATGCTGTGAAATTGTTTAAAACTGCTTGCTTATTCAGTGCCATACATTCAGATTCCTTGAAACTTTGTTCTGGAGCTATCCAAATCCTATCATATCTTTGTTCCCCTTGGGGTTTATTGTTATAAACATGCCTATTAGTGTCTCAAACAATTGCTGAAAAACTTTAGAAGATATGCACCTTTGCATGTTAAGGAGTAAACCTCTTCTTAAATGCTGCTTTGTTATAAATTTAAGCTCACAATCACCTGTTTAAAACCATATTGTATTTTTTTACTCATCTTTAGCCCTAAATTGTCCCTGTTTGTTTCTTGTTGTGTTCTAGATGTGAATTAGATGAATTTATGTACACTACCAGTCAAAATATTTTTTTAAGATATACATCAAACAGGCCATTTATTTTTGCAAAGAAAAAAGAAAAAGTAATATTTATATCAGTGCTTATAAAATGTAGTAATTATATCAGTTTAACAAGGATAACACCAACTTTTGTCAAAATAAACTCAAACTTTGGCTTCATCAAAATACCCTCCTTTTGCTTTAATCACTAAACAAAAAATGAGTCGAAGTATATGCTTGGCAATGCACTCCAAGCGGTTCACAAGCACTTTAAGTTAAATTTTTTCTCAGAACAGTCAGTGGTTGTCACGTAAACTGTTTTTCCACTGATACCAAAAGGTTACAGTGATTTACAGTACACTTATTTGACCATTTAATATTTGAATTGTGTATTGAAATATCCCTTCCTCACATATATATATATATATATATATTTTTTTTTTTTTCCTTTTTCTTTGCATGAAAACATGGCCAGTTTGACATATATATTAAAAAAATCTGGGGTGGCCCAAAACTTTTGACCGGTAGTGTATATTTGCAAATGCATTGAAAGAAATTGACCAGAACAAAACATTAAATACATTGTGTTTAGCTTTAATAAAATACATGTTAAAGTAACATTCAATATCATTGCATTTTTTAAATGTGCATTTGACATACTGTTCCAAATTTTATTAAATTGGATTGTGCTAGTTGTCTGTTGTTTTGGGCTTTCATACACTGTCTCATGAGAACATATGTTATGGTTGATGAATGTTCAGTTCATGTAAACACTGATTGTAATCTGTATGTTCAGGGTGTGGAGGTTGAGCTGAACCAGAAGCATCTGACTTTTGGAGCTGTAATCCAGAACAGTCAGACCAGCAAGAAGATAATCATGATGAACACTGGTGACATTGGTGCCAGGTAAGGTTTGTTATCATACAGCATCTCTCTGAAGTGCAGATACATAGTCTTTTAGTAACAAATGCAAGTGGGTCTGTCATTGATCTATCTATAGTTGGAGTGTAGTCTTTATAATTTTCTGTGTATTTGTCTTCATTCTATCTAGATACCACTGGAAAATACATAATTTTCCTTCAGAATTGTCCATTACTCCAACTAAAGGTTATATCTGTCCGGGCATGGAGGTTCCTTTTGAAGTATCCTTTGCTCCTGTGAAGCTCAGTAATGACACCAGATATGACAACCTGTCTTGCATTCTTGAGGGCTTCTCCTCTCCTATCACCCTCACTGTGACAGGTGCCTGCATCTCAGCTTCCACCAGCACAAAGGTTTGATTGGTGCACTTTTATTTTTGTAGAAGTAAACAGTGAGTTTAATTGAACCAAACTGCAGTTAGAATTTAGTTTGGGGATATTCTGGTGTTTTTGTGATTGGTATGTAGCTAAAGATACAATAGAATATTTTAACATATATATTGCACTACAGTATCACAAGCTTCAAGAATCATATTTTCAGTCACAGTTGCTATAATGTACCTGATGTATCTGCATTCATCCTACCCATTTAAATTATTCAGCCTTCCTGCTTCTTGATTCCAGGTGGTGGATTTTGTTTGCCCAGTACGTGATTCTCACACTCAGGCCGTGCATGTGTCCAACCCAACAAATCAGCACTGCACCATCAGCCCTGTCATTGAGGGAGAGCTGTGGAGTACTGAGTCCTGTATAGTCCTGATGCCCTTCCAAAACAAAACATTCGAGATCACTTACCGACCTCTAACCATGACTGGCGATGAAAAGAAACACCAAGTAAATGAGCACTAATATTCAAACATAATCCCTCATTCATTTGCCATGTATTTTAACACTACAGTTAATATGAGAAGTCAAGATTACCAAAGATTATGTGTAAATTATGACATACGTGTTATATATTTTTTCTGTCACTTCTCCAGGGGTCAGTCTTTCTACCTTTCCCTGATGGGACAGGCATCCTCTACTTACTGTGGGGAACTGCTAAACCTCCAAACGCAGAGGCCACTATTGTCCACAAGCTCCCTGCCAAGACTCAGCACACACAGCTACTCTCTGTGAACAACTGGCTCTCCAAGCAGCAGCGGTAAAACTCTAAAATATGTTTTTCAAACTGAAAACTAGTTATATGACTTATAATTCCCAATGCTGACACTGAGTCACTCAATATCATGAAATGTATATTTAAAAAATTACAGTTAATGTGTTTTAGTCAGAGGTATATACCCCCATGCTCTTCAGAGGAAGACGGCCAAGCCTTCCTGAAGCCGAACCACTGGATTCTTTTGAAAATATAAAACACAATTCTACTTCTTTTATCACAGAAATTTTGAACTATTTCTTCTACTGTTTCAACCTGGTCTTTTATAGTAGCACCAAAATTATGTATACTGAATATACAGAAAATTAAGAGAGACACATGTAGAGTTACACATGGTTCTGTTTTGCTCAGGTTCCATGTTCTAATAGAGTTCCTAAAGCCTACCGAACCAGACGCTACGGTGTCTCTTAAGGGTCCAGAGTACATTGATGTCCCTGCTCTGGCCAAGAAAGACTACAAGATTTCTTTTTCCGCATACAGAGAACAGAAGTACCATGCCAAGGTTTGATCATATGCCTTACAATGGTCATTGCAATGAATATGAACCTTTTATGAACCTTTGCCTAACACAGATCTTTGAACTCTTTCCTCAGGTGACATTTCATAATGAGATGACAGGGGAATATTTGTTCTACATCATTACCTTCAAGTCTACATCTCCACCAGTTCTGTCCACCATAGAGATGGTGACAGCTGTGCGCCGGACATCTGTAGCAAGTGTAGAGGTGGAGAACCCCCTCACCACAAGTGTCTACCTCTCCATTGAGTGCACATGTGCTGACATCACCGCTCCACATCAGCACACAGTGCCAGGACTATCCAAGGTATACGATCTCATTCTGACAAAGCATCTGTGAGTTGGCAGACAAACTTTAATTGAACCATTGCATGTCTTCACTGTAGGGAACACTGAGTTTTGAATACTTTCCCCTGCATGTGGGCAACTCTGCAGCTCAGCTGACTCTGACCAGTGATGAGCTGGGCTCCTTCCACTACAATCTACTTCTAAGAGCTCTGGACCCACCGCCAGAGCCAACTGTCCACTTCAGCACATTTCTCGGCAGCAGCCACTCTGTTGTCATTAAGTTCACCAACTATTGTCAAGTCAAGATGGACTACTCCTGTGAGGTGAGAACATGTTAGCAATGTCCTGTACATCCTGTTCTCATAATGTGTCATATATTTACCTCTGTTTATCCATTTTATCTGTTTGTTTAATCACAACATAACTCGAATAGTTATGAACACATTCAGATGAAATTTTCAGCAAAGGTCAGAAATTGCATAAAGCCCCATCAGTTAGATTCTGGCAGTGATCTGGATCAATGTCTGGATCCAGAAGATTTTTAAAGTATTTTTCACCATTGTGCGATAGGACAAATTCAACATTTATTCTTGTAATGCCACATATAACACCCAGAAAATGTATCCAAAAAAGATAGGATAACACCTATCCTCTGTTGTTGTTTGAAAGCATAATAGATGCTTTCAAACAACAAAGTTTGATCCAGATATGGGTAATATTCCAGACATTCTATCTATATAGTGATTTAGAATGCTTAGACTAACAGGGTTTGAGGAAAAAGAGATGCTGCAATAATAATACAGCTGTAATAAAAACAACAATAATAATAATAATAATAATAATTTATCAAACTTCTATGGCGCTTTTCAGGACATTCAAAGACGCTTTACAAAAGAAGGCAAAGCAGAAAATATGTAAATTAGTTCAATTCAATGACTGTTAAAAACTATGGAAATGCTAGTTTGAACAGGTGGGTCTTGATCAGTGATTTGAAGGTTTATAATGCAAGGTAGCAAATGAAGCCACAGACATGCAACATATACCAAAGTGTCGTGTAAAGTCTGCTGATTCAGTAATGTGTCCACAGATTTGACGCATCTTCAACATTTACAGAGTTAGATCCAGAAGAAGACTGCTCTTATGTAAACATTATTTTTCATGAATAACTATTAACAAAATAACATTAAAACTGACAATTTGTATAACTTTATTTTTTCCATTGATGTTGTAGTTGTTTTCATACTAGTTTTATTTGGTTTCAAAGACATCATCATTTTCTATCAGCAGATCCCATGTTGTGCACTTCTACAGTGTATTCTATTCTCTGTGTAACTTACACTTTAATTGTCCAACTCAAATACTTGAGAGTTTAATTCATGTGCTCCATAAACAATTGATACAAGTGTGGGGTTGAATCAGAACTTTTGCTATTTAACTAAGTTTACACCATTGGTTTTTGCTGTGCAGCATGTTTAACCTGAAAAACAAAAATAACACAAAGACTATTTCAAGGTATAACATGACACTGAACATCTCTGTGTTCTGAAGTCATTGTGTATAGCAGGCTTTTTCATTTGGTTGACTTTCAACAGTATTATATATCCCCTTTTATGGAGGAATTGAAAGTGAGAGTAATAGAGCAGTGCTAGGGACATATTGAAAAATTATTGAATAATCTAAAGGGGATGTATTTATTATCTCCTCGACAGGGCTGATAGGTCCTGAAGGGTGATATAGAAACCGTCCCTGTGCATCCGTACTTCTGTCCGTCCTGACATTTCTACTTATATCACTGCAACCCCTAGGCCCAGAGTTACCAAACTTTACCTTTGGGTACATCTCCTGGGGGGAAAAGGTACCATGGTAACCTTGACCTAATTTGCATATATAATTAGGTCAAGGGGTCATTTGGTGACCCAACCATCTTTTGGGCTCTACAGACCTAGTCTTTAGAGCTAGGACTTTAAACTTTTATATGTATCTACTAGAGGCCGCTATACCTCTAATATGCCACATGACCTGACCTTGACCTTGACGATCGATAGAGTCTGAAAGTGAATTTGTGAATTTTTCTTTGATGTACATTTTTTGTTAAATATAAAGCCCTTCGGCGGGGGATTTGCTGATTCACGGCATTCTTGTTTTTATTGAAACAAAATGGACAAAGTAAAACAGCACTGAAATAAAAACAAAAATACGACAATAACACCTAAGAGTGAGCTCATTTATTAATTCATTATCGATCTAGCTTATTCCACTGTACCACCTTCAGCTTGTGCAAGCCACTAAACTAATATGTATATTAATATAGTATTAATAGCTGACATATTCATCTAATGTTATAAGAACATTTAACATCATGTCAGTTAATGTTCTTGTGACTATTTCATTGGAATGTAATCACATTAAATTAATATACATCACTATAAATGTATATGTAATGTGAATAAAGATTTACTTTTAACACATTATTCATCTTTCTGAATGAGTCACATCAGTCAGTTGTGGTGTGAAAAAATACTACTCCCATGATCCTATGCTACATCAAATTGTGTCTTTTAGCAGCAGGCATATGTTTTTCAAACTGTAAACTGAATATTATACATTTGTCTGCAGTCATATAAACCTTTCTGTGTGTGTCACTTCCAGACCGACTGTCCGGACTTCTCTGTGGTCAGCGGAGTTCGAGGTTTTCAAGGAGATCCTGAAGCCAGCGTGGAGGTGTGTTTTGAACCTTATCAGCTGGGTGAGGTGAGAGGTCTGCTCAGTTTGTCCTCAGCGACCAGCGGGAAATACATCTTCCCGTTACACGGGACCTGCCTGCCTCCCAAAGCCCAGGGCCCATTCTGCATTAAGTACGGACACTTAGCCATCCCCTTTAAGAATGTATTTCTGCAGACCACCGCATTTTCATACCAGGTAATGTGTGATGTCAAAAATAAAACCCTAAGATCAATTTGTATTGTGTCTTTTTCTATGGATGAGCTGAACCCTGTTCATTTCCTCTGCACTAAAGGAAGTATGCATTGTCACTTCGTGGTGATGGCATATAAAAACTTAATATTTGATACTAGTTGCTAGGGTAGACTCCCTTGGCCTTTTAATTGGTATATACAGTGGTGCCCCGGCTAACGAATTTAATCCGTTCCAGCGTCACATTCTTTGGGCGAATCATTCATTAGCCAGAGCGAGTTTTTCCATAGGAATACATGTAAAACCAATTAATCCGTTCTGGACCCACGAAAACTCCCATATAAAGTATGTATTACACACCCGTACGTGCACATTTATCGATTTATAAAGACACTTACCGGAGGAGGATAAGAGAGAGACGCCATTTTTCTTAGGTCCCATGATAAAAAACACAAAATGAAGCAGTGTTTTTGGTGAAAAAAGGCAAATATACAGCGCAGAGTTCACGTTGACATTTAACTTGGCCGAGATCGACCCGGAAGCTAAGTCTTTTGTGTTACAAAAAAATTCGTAACCCGAATTTCTCAAGTCGTAACCTGACTCTAACACGAAATTTGTAACCCGAATCATTTCATTAGCCGGGACACAATTTGGTCAATAGTTTTATTCGTTACTCGAAATTTTCATTAGTAGAAGTGTTCGTTACCCGGGGCACCACTGTATAATCAATTGAATTATAAATCAATGCAAATACACAACACCTGCACTTTTCACTTGTGTGGTTTCTATACAATGCTGTATTTTCATTCATTTGATTTTCTGATATTTATGTTTCATTTGCATTTCTTTTACCTAAACTATACTTGTTATGCTCCTAGGTGGACAACCCATGTTTTACAGTCAAGGGACCAGATAACATTAAATCCAAACAGACCCAGGACATCTATGTGTCCTTCAAGTCCCCACAAGAAAACACTAAAGGACCATGGTATGGAAAGCTGACCATCTACAGCCAGGGCCAGAGTCAGCCCTGCGCTGTCTTTTACCTGAAGGGGTCTGTGTAATCACTTGGACATGCAGCTGGTTATGTAGACCCACACCGGATATAGACATGAAAAGACAAGGAACACACAGGCATTTACACTTTGGCCATGTGTAACTCTGTTGTGTTGCATATGTATACAAATGATATATCAGATCTCTGCAGGTGTATGCCAAATGATGATAAGTTGTCATGAATGTGATGTGAGTCTTGTACTGATTAACAGAATAAACTCTACAAAGAAAACTTGTTCTACTCAATCAGTGTTGATTTATTTCCACATGGTGTCTTGTAATACCAGGACTCATTGCAGACATAAAAGATAATAATAATATTTGGGATTTCTCTGTAAGGTTAGTGTATGAGCCCCTTGTGAGATTTTTTCAGGAGTACTGTACTTGAGTTGGGAATCAAGAGCTCCTGCAGTTTTACTGCTAACTACAGTAATTATATAAAAATGAAAATGCAATTTGTATGTGCTTGTAAACCTTTCAACTGTTGTAAAATTATAAATACACGGCCATTATTTGTGTTTTATGACTGAGCGATTTATAATGAAGGTTCACTTATATTTTACTTCAATGGTAAGCAACTTGCTGAATGGATTTAACAAAAAAAAAATCTGTGGCACTGGTGCAGTACCTGTTTGGGCCAGCACAGGGCACCACAGGATCATCTCAAGTCATAACCTGACTCTTTGTAACACGAAATTTGTATCAACCCCATCAGCTGTTAGAGAACTATTACCCCCCTAAGGGTCAAAATTCTGCAGTTACACAGACTTGTTCTAAATATTTTGGTGAAGCTTTGTCATAGTTTTTAAAAAAAGCATTAGTTTTGTAGATTTCTTCATCTGTAGTGTGTTTTTTCTGTTGCATGAAGAAACACAGATGATTCAGTACCAATGTGGGAATATACAATGTTTTGTTCTTGTGACCCAGGAAGTTAATTATTCTATAGAGGAGTGACTTTTTTTCTTTGCTGTGTCATGACTCGGAAAAGAGAAGGGATACTACTTTGACAACAATATAAAAATCAGTCAGCAGGTTTTAAGGTTCAAGTCAATCAAAAAGTACAACACATAAAATACACATTAAAACATGCTGAAATCAAAGGCTGCTCCAACACATCACACAGGTCAGTAGCATGGAGGGGCACTGAATTAGTCAGTCAGATGACTCTTCCCAGACTAACACCGTTTGAATCACCTTGTGTTATCCAGCATCCAGACTGAAATGTCTCTGGATATAATAGGACAGATCTACAACCAACCAGGTCAACATAACCAAACAAATCCTGATGGAAATAGGGGACCACATGCTATCTCATTAATTAAACATGAAGAGTGATAATTGATTGATGATTCAGTACCTGTAGATCATTTATTACGCCAGCCGTTTTCAACCAGTAGACTTAAGAGCAACATCTAGTGCACAGCGAAGGCGGGAGCTCTGCCTAAAGGTTAGATTAACCGGAGACTTATTTATTTGTTGGTAGTTTTACATTTCTATTTTCACATCTTCTTCTTCTTTTCCTTTCGTAACTAAACATTCCCTTCCATACAGCAGTACAAAATGGAACACTTGAACACTAAAAAAATTAAATTGTAAGATATAGATGTGGTAAAGAAATGACTGATTGTATTTTATTGTTGATTCATAATGGCATCATAGGTGGTCCTTAACACATATTCACACTTTTTTTCTCATAGATATATAAAGGTAGTCCATAAATTTAAGTATTTATTTTGTGTGCACTTCGGGTGAGAAAAATTTGAGAATCCCTGTCTGTCAATATCAGTCCTATAAAATGTGTGACGGTACCAAAGGTGATTTTACAGTTTTATTGGAATTCGACAGGAAATTGCACATAAAGATACACTGAACTGATTAAAAAAGGATGCCTAAAATGAACAAAAAATTAAGAACTCAATAAAAGAAATGGCCAAAAATGAGGAAATAATAAAGAAAATGAAGGAAAGAAAATAACCAAATCCTTGCAAAAGAAGAAAAATATTAAATTTACCATTAAAGGATATATACATTTATATCAGTTTGATTTGATAATGAACAAAAATGTCATTATCTGTGTAAAGCAGGGTTTTATACAGACCCAAATTGGACACAACATCTAAATTTACAAACTATAAGAACACAATGAATTTACACTATTTATTTATATCTTCCCCTATGCTTATACAATACTCCATCATGTGAAAACAGTTAAACAGCTCTTGTACTCTAATGCGTTTGTACACTTGCTCTTTAACTCAATCAACCAAACGGTTGCTCTGTCATTTCTCCCTCTTTATGTTTGTCAAATTAACACAGTGGATGTTATCGTCTATAGAACATGCTATGTGACCTCTCGATATAAGTCAGCTTTTTGTGATTGTATGAATATTTAAGTATCCGTCAGCCTAGGGCAGCTGGTTTTTCCTGCCTCACTCATTCACTCAGGAAGGATGCCAGGCCTCCCTCCCGCCTCCTTTCTCTTTCTCATGTGAGGCCTATCATTTAACGGTGCTTGCCTGAAACCTGACCTCTCATATTCAGCCATCTGTAACACTTCAATAACCTTTACACTCTGGACACTGCTCTGTGATCAGCAGCATTCATTCATTAATTGCACTGATGTGTAGGACAGGTGTATGAGTAACTGACTCGAAATCAGATGGTAACCAGAGTCCCGCCAGAGCGGCGTGGCCCAACCCCATCCTCTTCACTCACAACAGAGCAGGAACTACCTCCAGTAATGAGACACCCGGCGCTGTCACTCTGCAACACATACATACAAAAACCTGCAGACACTGGTCTGTCACTCACACAGACGGACTGCGAACGGAGGAGGAAAGACTAACCTGTATGCCATTGCTCACCCCATGAAACTGACTGGAAATCTGTTTTCTGTGAGACACGTGATGTGCTGACAGAATGACCTGGTCATCAATACCACCTGGACTTTTAATGTTGGAATTTGGCTGCAAGAACACAGTGAAGTGGACTGAATTTATGCAGCATGAAACAAAGAGGATGGATTGCCTAGAGACGCAGCTGTTTTTATTTCATTTTATTATTTCACTGTTAAAGTTTGTTTTTGCCTTAATGCTACTTTAAGGACTTTTCTAGTCAGTTGTTTCTGGATCCTGTAGGAAATTTTGAACACTGAAGATTAATTTTCTATATTCTGGAGAATTGTTAATGCATCAGTTTGCTGCATAGGTTAATGAAGTGGTCAAAAACAAATAATCAGAAACTGGACAAAATGGGGAACACAATGAAGCAAAATTAACAAAATAATTGAGAAAATGAACAAAAAATGTAAACAAAAAAATAGCATCTGAAATAGAATAAAAGGACTTCATTCATGAAAAACACACACATGGAAATTCTCACCTAATGTCAGTGCTATTAGGATTTTTTCTGTCTGTTTTGCTGAATATTATATCTGTCAACATGCACGGGCTGCCTTGTGCATCTCTGGGCAACTGTTTTGGTAATCCAACTGAAGTTAACACAGACCCGGCACCCTCTCAGGAGCAAAACAACTCCATAGGAAGCAGAAATAACTATGGCCTCCCTGCAGCAGAGCCGGTTATGTCACAGCCAAAAGCCTCAGGCAGCCCACAGCAGCAGCACTCACAGCGTCAAAGGACTGTCAGCTGCATCTCCACCCATTCCACCAGAACCAGAAGTATAAATGGTAACTCCAACTGCCACCTGCAGGACGAAGATGTCAACATGTGTTTTGAGTCGACTTCAGCCTGCCACAGCCTCTCAGCAAGCTCAGGTGGGGAGGACCTGGAGGTGGATTTGGAGGTGGAGCTGAATTATCCTCAAATACCCAGACCCTCCATCATCATTAGACAGACCAAGGTAAGGTTTCATTGTCCGACTCAGATAAGTCAACTTCAAGTTTGGGTCATTGTTCACCTTTAAAATCATTATTCTAATTTGTAGTTCTGCCTCAGAGCAAATCTCCCTATGCTCCCTTTGCTGTTTTTATTCTTCCCTCTACCTTTGCCAGCCTTCCAGGGCCTTCTGCATCCTCACTGCATGATGCTGCCACCACTATGCTTTACAGTGGAGATTGTTTGTTTGAACCCTGCACATCATCATTAACAAAGCATCTACTCTGATGGCCATGAAGGTGCATTTTAGCCTTCTTTTTATGGGGAGTGCAAATATATCATTCTTAGCCATTCTATGCATTGGTATAGACTTCAGAATCAGAATGTTCTTTAATTGTCAAGTATGCATACATATACAATGAATTTTACTTGACACTAAGGTGCACTCATATTGAAGCGCACCTAAATGACGCGGCAGCCATCTGTGGCGCCGTGTCATTTTCAGGTGGGATTTCTGGAACTGCTGTGAAATAGTTCACCTCCTACTTCACTGACAACTTCTTATCAGATTTTGTGGTTTTATCTTGTGTGGTGTTTCTCAAGGATCAGTTTTCTTTTAGTTGTCTGCTCTTTTTTACTCTTTTATTTTTTCATTTTATTTCTGGTTTGTCCTGGTTTTTATTCTGGCTTTCCCTCTTCTTCTTTTCCTTTTGGCTGTTCCCTTCAGGGCTCGCAACAGCGTATCATCTGCCTCCATCTCACCCTATCCTCTGCATCTTCTTCTCTCACACCAACTACCTTCATGTCCTCCTTCACCA
>JAQQAE010005543.1:0-17525 GCA_029823295.1 Pseudamia nigra | reverse complement strand
TCCAATCATTGCCACAAAGGGCTGAGACACTGCACATTTTCTTTCCAACCAGTCTCTTCAGCAGGTGATTTCACTGATTTCCTTCCCACTGATTGCAGATGAGTGAAAACACCTGCTTTAGTGAGTGGCTGGAAAGAAAACCTCCATTGTCTCTGCCCTTTGTGGCAATGATTGGACACCCCCATCTAGACTGTCACCAGCATTAAGTCCAGAAGACAGGTCTGTCATGGCCTGGGAACTGTGTCACTGTCCTTGGACTTCTGTGATTCACACTTTGAAGAAGACAACATTTCCAGTGATGCCTATCCATATTTCAACAGAGATCATGTACAAATAACTGTTTTCGGTCTTAATGTAACATTCTGATTCCAAACTTGTTCAGATTTGGGGTTGTATTAGTAATTATACCAAAATGGTTCATAGTTTGGTTGAGCATTGAATCAAACTACCGGTAAGTCCATCTCATTACACTGTTTATGTTAAATGAAACTTAGATAATGAGTCAGTTTAATGCCTTGCCCATTTACATGAATCACATCTAATTATGGCAATCATTGCTGACTAATGCACACAAATGTACTCACATGACGGTGTTGTCATCAACCAAAATGTCACAACTATGAGCAGGGCAAGAAATGGTCTGAAAACACAAAAGCCAAACCATCAGTCCAACAACAATGAAAAGACCTAGTATGTTAAGTGACTCCTGTTCTTAAAACTTTTTCATGGGTACCTGTCCCATTCCTTCTTCTATGATTTTGGTGGTCAGGTAATCTCCCCAACACTGCATGCAGAACTTGTGTCCACACTCCAGACCTGTAAAATACTGTTAAGAAGGAACATGTAAAACGAGACAGTGTAACATTATGAGGATGTCTGCTGCATCACACCAGAAACTTGACAAACTTTTCTACCTAATGAATAGTTGTGTGAGCTGTGACAAGTAACATAAAAATATATGAATTTTGCTTCTTTATTAAAAATCAGGAAGCCTAGTATCATACCATAAAAGGAAATTCACCAAGTCTAGCTGATGTGCATGAATTCTTCTGTCAAAATGATGCAACCACACTCTTCCACACATGCTAAATTCATGTTTGAAACATTTTTTGAAAGATAAAACCAGATGTTTGCAAAGAAATTCAGAGTTGTGGAAATTAATTCTATCCTACAGTGTTTTTTATTTTTATTATTTTCAACATTGTAAATCTATACAGAAGATATTCAAGCTGTCAAAGAGCACATAAGAAATTATATAGTAAAAAAAATGTTCAGCACAAATATGTTTTAAACAGTATTTTAGATTGTCCCAGTTACCCACACTTAGTTTTGATGACAGCTTTGCACACTCGTAGCATTCTGTCATCAGATTCATAAGGTAGTCAGTCACCTGGAATTATTTTTCACTTTACAGGTGTGTAAATTAGTTTGATTTCTTGCATTCTCAAAAATGATTTAGACCTTCAGTTGTCTAGTGCAGGGGAAGGGTGGATACAAAGTCAATAGCCCTATTAGTGCTATTACAATTATTGTACAAATACGTAGATATTATGGCAGCACACACTTGGATAAGTAAAGAAAAAAATACAGTCCATCAATAGTTTAAGAAATAAGGGTCAATACAAAAAACCCTCAAAAACTCTGAATGTGTCCTAGTCGTCACCAAAAGCTATGATGAAACTGGCCCTTATAAGAACTGTACCAGGAAGACCAAGAACTACCTCTGCTGCAGAGAAGCTAGAAATATTACACTCAAAAGTCACAAGTTTACAGCACCTTATACATGGTCTTTCCCAGTTTAGTATTAATATACAATGCAGAAATAAAGAAAAAAAAAATCACTGAAGGTGTGACCAAACTTTTGACAGGAAGTGTATACATCTAAACTAAAGCACTTGCATTTCCACAGCAATACAAAAACCGGTGCATATTCATATATGGACACAAAACATCACAGAATCTCATCTTCAACTCGTGAACGATGGACCAGATTTAACTCACATAACAGCTGCTACATGTCTCATCCACTGACGTGTTGTGTTCTGATGACCTAATGGATTCTGAGTTAAACCCGACTGTTTAGGCATCAACTCCTTTGCCTGCTGAAGTTTCTGGGTAGATGTGACTTTTTACTAATGATAAGTTGATTTCAGTAGAATGTTCCCAGTAGGAGCAATAAATTGTTACAGAAAATGCCAATGCCCTGTGGAATGCTATGAGACCAACCAGGTCTAAAAGAATACAACACATCAAGGAATCAGTCTTCAGGACTGGAAAATGCCTGTTTTTCTGGCAACACTGAACCTGTGTCTGAAATCATCCTAAATCCAGTGCTCAATTTGAAGATTTCCACTTATAAAATATGCAGCAGTAGCTAATCCTTTGTAGAGAAAGACCACAGCAAAAAAGAATCAAAATGGTGCAATTTGGACACATTAATTTTCCATTCTCTATTAAAATGGCAAAGCTGTTAAACAGCTGTTGCTCTGTTAGATTCATCTGAGTTAAAGTACTTGTGAGAGTGACCTGCAACCTTTATAGCAATTATATACTGATATTCTAACCTTCATTTAACAGTTTCTTTTTATTTATATGAATTTAATAATAACCTTTACTTCAAATCATAACATTTCTTTTAAATGTAATATTTCATTTCCATTTAAGCAAAAATGTGATAGACCTTAACATTCACTCAGATGCATCACGCTGCTAAATAAGCCATAGGACTCACAGAATTGGGGAAGTTCAGATAGCAGATCTGACATGGCATGTCCTGTGCCGATGATCTTGTGTTGATTGGAGGACGGATCCGGGGTTTCTTACTAGGGTTGATGACGTGACACTCGGAGAAAAGCTTGTCCAGGTTACCATCAAAATATCTGTGTGAAGTGAGAGAAAAAAAAAATACTCATAATACATTTTGAACTATCAAATAAAAAACAGGGTATAATCAATCTCTCTACTCTCACCTTTCCATAAGCTTTTCTTTATCCCAGTTGAAGTGACTGAGAAGGATCCGTGTTATTGTTGCAGGATTCTGGAGGAAAAAGTCAGGTCAAAACGAAGCTTTAACTTATCGTCAATTTAATATGCAAATTCTGGAAAAATATAAAGGTTGCTAATCTTCAATACTCAAAAAAGCACTCTGAATATTTTTCCCAAACGGAAGTATGTTCTGCAGGAATTTTGAATTTGATAGCTTTATAATATACAGGGATGTCCATTTTCCTATTCAAAGTTCTGTTCTTTAAAATAAACAAGGGCAATGATGCCGCTCTGCCATTTCTGACTAATGGCAGAGCGGCAAAATGGCAGTTAATTATAAAAGCATCAACCAATCCATGAAAAACATAAGACAAATGTAAAAAAAAAGAAGAATAGTCGAGGCCTGCAATAATATTTTCAATGATACTTTCACAACTGACAAATTAACTGATTTATTTTTTATTGTTTATACCAAACCACAATTCAAAACAAAAGGAAAGAATAAAACATTGGCACAAATCAGACTCTTTGAAGTTCGAAAAGGGTGTAGGATGAAGGGACACGCTTATCTAGTTCTAACCCTGTTTTTACCAGTTTTTTAAATTTAACCATTATTTAACCAGGCACGACAGATTAAGAACACATTCTATTTACAATTTTAACTCAAGAACTCAGACTTTCACAGCATCACATAAGGATATGTTGCATTACATTTGAATATTTTGCACAACACAAATCACTGTAATACAGAGTATACACTGTTTTCAATATGCCTCTAAAATTATTCCATATCTTTTAATTATGTTATATTTGAAGATTTGTTTAAAGCTACCTATTGTTTTCATTTCTTCACTGAAGCTGTTCCTTAAATGAACCCCTACTGTAGAAATACAGTGAAGTTTGGCATTTGTTCTTACAGCTGGTTTTTTGAATATGCATGTTCCTCTTAGACTGTATGGACTCTCCCTCTGATGGAAAAACCTTTGGATATTCTTTGTTAACTAACGGTTTTTTACTCTATACATAATTTGAACAGATCTGAATTTAGGTCCTGAAATTTCAGTACGTATTGTCAGTTTGGTGAAGAATTTGTTGGTTCCCTATAAGTGGATTTGGTGATTATTTGCATTGCTCTTTTTTGAAGAGGAAACACTGTGTTTATTGTTTTGTATGTGTTGCCCCATACTTCCACACAGTAACTCATGTATGGTAGTATGACGGTACAAGGTGAACAACGATGACTGATTTAAAATATACTTAATCTTATAAAAAATTGCTAATGACTTTGCTATTTTTGATTTTATATAGTTCATATGTTTCTTCCAGCTTAATTAGTGGGATTGCGGAGTCATGCAGCAATCTCACTATTGTCTGAATATTATTATTATTCCATTTCTTCCACTTCCATACGTAGTTTGTCATGTAACTACTACTACATTTTTTGTCCAATTCAAACCATTCAATCTTCATATGTTTCAGCTTATTCAGGACATCACTGCTATTGCTTTTCATAATTCTAGAACCTTTGTAATTTTTAAAATATTCAGCTTTTTTGACATTTTTTCCCATAGGAAATGAAGAACTCTAACAGAATGTGTGGTTACCATGGCAACAGCAGTGCTTTGATCCTTTGATTACTACTTCATCGCATAGTTAATTTTACTCTTGCACTTTTCCAGCAAGTTCAACTATTTTGACTCGGCAATCCCACAATCTATTCAGAGACTGCATATTTTCTAGTTTTTCATCTATTATTACTCCAAGGAATTTTATTTCAGAGACTTTCAATTTCTAGATAATTTATCAGAAGTTTCTTGTCTGTGTATGTAGATCTGTTTCCAAATATGATGTACAGTGGTATCTCGCTGTACGGACGTGCCCCCCTATGAAATATTAGCTGTACGAAAAATATTTTGGCTAAAAACGCGTCCTAGTGGCCGCATAAAACATCGCAGTATGAAAGAGGTAAACCCAGAAGTGAACTTCTTTGGTTTTGATTTAACAGGTGCATTACCGCCACCTGCCAGACTGGAGTGTGGTACAGTAGATCAGCAGCCGGAAGTGAACTATTGCCCCTGTTGTTTACAAACACCGCCAGTACCCCACCATTCCTCTTATCGCTCTCTGCCACTGTCCGGTCCGCTTCAGGCCGGGCTTTGTGTTGTAAGCTTGGGAGCTGTGGCTAAGCTAAATCGCTCAGTGGCTGACTGTGGTTACTGTTTTGCTAGAGGGTTAACCAACAGGGAGCTAACAACACAAAGCCGTTGCTCGGGTAAGAACAGTAGCCGTAAGCTTACTGTGGCTAAGCTAAATCGGTCAGTGGTTAGCTTAGCCACTAAGCCACCTACACTGTTTTGCTTCATTCACACCGAGCTAACAGACGCCAACCACACCAAGTCAACTCCAACGGTCCACAACTAATTTTCACACAACCCGCCAACATGCACTGTATCAACATACAAAGTAATGCAAAGCCAAAAAAGTAACGAGTCAAACGCTAACTAGTCACTAAGCCAACTCACACTGTCTTGCTTCGCTAACACCGAGCTAACTAGCTGTTAGCACCGGTATGCCAACTCAAAACAAACAATGGATTACAATTGCCAACACTACGTTTCATGTCCGGGTCGAACGTCCCAGAAGGGGTCGTTCACTCTCAGTTCTAAGATCCTGGACGAATCCTAAATTGTTACGAGTTGACCCTCTCGGTTATTAGCTTATGATTACTATGATTCAATTCCCAGACACCCAGGCTGGGCCCGGCATCCAGTGAGCCGCATCAGCCATGTCACAAGTCAAGGTAAGAAGACATTATACATCATTTTATAACTAATTTCATGCATTCCGTTTCATATAGTTAACATAATTTCCTTTTCATATAATAATAATAATAATAATAATAATGAATAAATGTGTACGTACAGGTGTGTAATATATACTGTATATGGGAGTTTTTGTGGGTCCCAGAATGGATTAATATTGTATTTACATATATTCCAATGGGGAAACCCCGCCCTGATGTAAGAAATTATCGCTGCGCGAGCGTCACGCCAGTACAGATTAATTTCGTACAGCGAGGCACCACTGTATTTAGTTTTATTTAGCTTCAATGTTAGTTAATTTATGTCAAACCAACTCATTAGTTTATGCGGTTCATTTCCAACTGTATCCAAGAGTTCTTCCAAGTTGTCCCCACAACAAAGTAAATTAGTGTCATCAGAAAATAATACTGTTTTTAACACAGTGGACACTTCACATATTGTTTATCCATCCATCCATTTTCTACCCCCATATTTTGTTTATGTGCAAAATAAATAATAATGGCCCCAAAACAGAACCTTGCGGAACCACGTACTTTATATTCAATAATTCTGATTTTATCATATATTTGTACAAACTGTTGTCTATTAAGTAACTTATAAGACAATTTAGTGCCAGCCCTCTTGTTCCACATTTTGTAAGTTTTGTTATAATAACTCATTTTCAGTGTCAAATGCCTTCTTTAAATCTAAAAAAAAAAAAACCCTCCAATTGCATACTCTTTCTTTTCAATTGCAATAGTTATGTCTTCTACTAAATCTATGAGTGAGAGTGGTTTTATTTTTCCTGAATCCATATCGCTGTTCATCCAAAATAGTGTTAAGTGATAAAGTTGTCCAATCTTGCATATAAGTTTTTTCCAGTATTTTGGAGAACTGCGAAAGTAAAGAAACTGGCCTGTAGTTGGAGAGTTTGTCGCCAGCTTTAAAGACTGGAACGACCTTTGCTTTTTTCATTTTACTTGGAAAAATGTCCGTTTTCAAAGACTGATTACAAATGTAAGAAAAATGTTTCACCACACATTCACTTATACTTTTCACTAACATCATATCAATATTGTTACAATCTGTAGAATTTTTGTTTCTTAAACATTTAACAATGTGAGTAATTTCTTTCTCCTCTGTTCCTTTCAAAAATATTGTTTCCATAATTTCTACATCTCTACTCTTAGTGTTATTTCCATTTTAAGATGGTTGATTTTTCTTACCAAGTCAGATCCCGAATTTACAAAAAAAAATTCCATTGGCAATGTCAGACATATTATCAATTCTCATTTGTTTTTTGAAAATAATTGGGGAAGTTTGATTTTTCATTTGTATTTCTAATAATTGCATTTAATACTTTCCATGTGTTTTTTTATGTTGTTCTTGTTTATTTCTAGCAATTTACTGTAGCAGTCCCTTTTATTATTTCTGATGATTTTTGTTAGTTTATTTTTGTATAACTTGTATTTGTATTCTGCTTTGTACGTCCCCTTCATTTGAAAATTTTTATATAATGCAAATTTTGATGAATCAGTAGATTATACCAACAGAAGATATTAAAACATTCTCCCTGGTGGGTTTGATAACATTGACTGTCTATACAATCTGAAAAAACTGGTATCAAAGAAAGCGTATTTTGCCAAGTAAGTGCTGAGTTTCTGGCCCTTCCAATTATCAAAAACTTTTTTGCACCCACAGAGAAACAACTGAAGTACATTTTTATTTCAATATTGAATGGATTATCATAAGTTCACACCACCACTATTAAATTCAAATTACTAATGTGAACCAATAAAGCATTTTTACTCTACTGGGCTATTATTCTGATTGTTAGTGGTATATTAGCATTCAGTGTAAACACAGCTAATGACTCCACATTACATATCCACTGCACTGCTCCAAAATAAAATATAGCTGTCCATTTGAAAGGTGAGAAAACCTGAATTTCATCATTTCACAATCAAGATTCATGAACATCATGTTTAGTTTGGGCCTATTCTCAGCTTTGTGCAAACTGCCATATGATTTTGCATGATTATTTGCATCATGTACCGCCAGTGTTTACATTATAGAACAGCTCCAAATGAAGCACTACATGAGACTACATGGGGCTCTAGCATATTTACTGAAGTCACTAACTTAAGAGTGTTGCCAGTAGGTTCCAAGTAATGTGCAGATTTCATCTCTATGACCAAAATTTAAATAAGAATTCTCTCACTAATATATAGAGTCACAGTTGAATATAAGACTGCTTGATGCTTGGAGATGAGAAAGGGTATGAATTGTAAGGCACAAAAATCAACTCCTTGTATATTTTATACATTCATTTGTCTCAGTGTATGTGTAGTGTGTGTGCATATGTGCCATCACTCAAACCGTAAAACAAGTAAGAGCAGTTCTTTGGCAAAAACTCCTGCAATGAGCTGACAAACATCTAATTAATTGCAAAGTCTCAGGTTTAAATCAGGTCAGCGACCCCTATGATTCCTGGTGCCATGTTCTCTTATTGTACTGGTGTACAATAAAGAGAACAAACAGTGACATTGGTGTAAATGTATTGATAATATCAATCGCTTATTATCATGGTCAATCTGTTAAAAAAGATTGTCTCTGAAGCACATGCTACATGAAAATTACCACTTAATGTTCAAACAGTTTTAAACATGTCTCAACTTACTAGTCATATCTGAGTTTATGTTCACTTGGAATAGCATCGTGTTGAAATTAGTTATGTTTTTCATATTTACTTGCAACATCATGGTATGAGCTAATTTTAAACCCAATGTATATGTGATGAACAATGCCTGTGTATGTTTTACAATTATGTTACAATCTTTGACAGCCTATATAGTTCCTAGAGAAGGAAAAAATGGCCTGGGGTAATTTTACTCATTGGTGTCTTCAGAGGCCTGGCAAAGCCACACATAACAAGGGCTTCCATCGAGAGGTATTCATATAAAAGTATAGTTACATATAGTTTCCTCACATTTTATGCATGTTATACTGTAAATTCAACACATACGTTAGACAGAAGCCAAGTTATTAGTCATTTAACAAAAACTTGAAAATTAAGCAGCTGGACCCAAGTACTATTTTTAGCATAATCACGGTGGCACTTATTTCTGCTGTAGATACAACTGCCTTACTACTATCACAACCAATGCTGTTTTATGTACCTAACGCTAAGGTAGTTCGTGAGATTGATTGTAGAAAAATGACGACAAAGAATGCGCTTACATATCAATGTAAGTTAACGCTTTCATAATATAAAAAAATAGCTAACTGTCAACACGGAAATCAAAACCACTCTCCAATTTATTCAAGTGAAGCTAAGTGAAAGGAAATGGAGGCCCAGCAAGAGCTGAAGGGATGCACCGACTTTTCACTGAAATGTGTAGATGTGGCCAGAGTCTAACGTTACTGTTCGATCAATCCAAATATTTATACACTATAATCAAAGGATCTGTGGCATTACTGTAAATAACATAGCATGTTAACCAACTCGCTAACTAACTCGATGACCAAGCCTTTCGGACAAATCTGATAACGTTGTCCTTAATGTTATCTTACAAACTCCATAACAATATGGTATTAGTAGTTTCTTGGATAAACGCCTACACAGTCGTCTAATACGCACTGGAAATCATAAAATAAATTATAAAACGAAAGACTTATCTTCCACTGTGGTGCTAGATTAACGGTAACGGGTTGGTAGTTAGCAAGCTAGCTAACTTGCAAGCTAACATTAGCTTAACGTTAGCAAACAGAGCTGCCAACTTTCAATAGGGATTAGACTACTTCCTGGAAAAAAAATCACAGTGTCTACCTTTTTTTGTACAAAATGGGCACCTGTCTTCTGGTCACTTTAAATAATATGTGTACAAATGAGGGTGAGTATAGAGGCTGTAATGATATTTAATACGCTCATTTCAGTGTTGTGGTGAAACTGTCAACTGCCAGCAAGTAAACTATTCCTGCGGCGCTAACGCTAATTGCTAAGCTAACGTCTATGGCCTTTTTATGCTTCACCTAAGCCCGGACCGCGGTGTTTCCTGACGATGACATACCAAAATACTTACCTGGATGACCTCGTTGACCTCCCGGATACACTCCACCATATGCTGGAGTATCTGTTCGGCAGTCAAAACCTCAAAGCGGTAGTCCTCCTCCTCCTCCTCGCCAGGACCGTGGCCGCCACCACCAGTTTCGCCGCACTCATCTCGCTCCCCACCGGCCACCACGGGATCGACCAGCTCCACCTCCCCGAGGTCCAGGGTGTCGTCCTCGGGCTCCTCTTCGACGCTGTCCTCGCTACATTCCTCCTCCTCGTCGTCGTATTCATAGTTGTAACCCTCGTCTGAGTCCATTCCTAGGGTGATTATCAGCTTGTGACAAGCACACCTAAACGTCTACAACGTGCTAAATGTTGATTATGGAACAATACGAACACCAAAATTATCCAAGGCTGTTTTTCAGCTGCAGCGAAAATAACAACAAAACGTCGCCGCTGCTAAGCCAACAAAGAGACGCAGCGTCACCATCTGACGCCGCCTTACGTCAGATGGACTCCGCAAGGAAATGAACTGGACACAATATTGCATTTAAATTTTTACATTAACATCTTTCATAATATTTTAAGATACACTACTTGTGTAACTACTTGATAACTACTTGTTTAATGGTCAGCCTTACAGTACTGGCAAAAGTGAAAACAAATTAAACAGATTACAGTACAAACTGGAAAATTTGCATTACCTGAAGAGATTGGGTAGGATTGCTGAGTCAAAATAGCTGAACTTGCTGAAAAGGAGTAAAATTTAGAGATTTGAAGTATTATGAAGTCTTATGATGAACTAGGAAATTTGCAGTCTCTGAAGAGCTCAGTGGGATTGCTGGCTCAAAACAGCTGAACTTGCTGGGAAAAGTTGAAGAGGGCATAGAGGTTTGAAGGAACATCAAATGTTCAAAGGCAGTGCAGTGTTGCCATGGTAACCACATGGCATGGCACTTTAATCACGAACATTCTGTTTAATTTCTCCATTTCCCATGGGGAAAAACCCTAATTATTTAAAATCTGTAAAAGATGGATTTATGAAAATTAATTCCTGGATGAGCTTGACGTTTTGGTGTTTGAATGGTGTGAATCCAGAGAAAACTGTGGGAGTAGATGTGGTCCAAAAAGGGGCGGAATAATAATAGTGAGAACATTGCACTAACTATACTATTCAGTGGAGATGTAATCAAAGGATCAGAAGGGCATCAGGGGATGGATCATCAAAGATTCAAAAGCAACAGCAGTGCAGCATTGCCATGGTAACCACACCGTTTGAATTCTCCAATCATTTCCCATGGGAAAAAATTTGTAAAAAAAAACTAAATTATTTTAAAACTACAAAAGATAGATTTATGAAAAGTAATAGGTAACATGTCCTGGGAGAGCTTGATGTTATGGTGTTTGAATGGTGTGAATCTGGCAAAAACTATGGGAGGAGATGTGGTCCAAATGGGTGTAATTATAATAAATGGTCAGAAGAAAATAGTGAGATTCAGAATGAGAATGTGTTTATTATCATTGTCAAATGTAATTTCCAACGAAACTACATTTCTCCCACTGAGGGGGAGGGGGCTGCAGCAAACGTGTATGCTGCACCTTCAGCAGTTGGGGGAAAGTGTGTGTGTGGGGGTTAGTATACAATAGGAAGGAGAGTAAAAACAGCACAATTTCCAGAATTAGGCTCCATACGAAGCAAAATTAATAAGGAAGTCAGCGCTCTCTCCCCTCATATGTCCAGATCTAAAAGTCTCATGGCACTTGACCATGGTGACACAGGTCCATAAAGTCCACTAATGCCCCTTTTCCACTAGTACCTACACGACTCGAGCCGAGTCGACTTGGTTCTACTCGACTCGGCTCAGTTTAGTTTGTTTTCCATTGCAAGTGAGTACTACCTGTGTAGGCAATGTCATAGGTGGAATTGCGTCCCAAAACTCTCCTGTCTGCATTTGTGCACAACACAAGTACAATATAACAATGGAGGACGTGAAGGCGATGATGTACTTGCTACTCTGTATGTGGCTTTTAATCATACAAAAGTTACAAGAAAAGAGCCAGAGAAGAAAAACACAGGAAAAGTGGTCTCATGGCACAACTTGCTTCCAGCGTGGGGTAAGTTGTGCCTTTGGAGAGAATTCCTTGAGGTAAACTGTGCCATTGATTATTAAAGTAAAACAGTATATATTGATCTTAGAAACTGTAATGCTATATAAAAGCTAGATGAATTCAATACAAAATTACATATTTGAGGTTTATTTAGCTACAATTATTTTACAACATTGAAGGCCAATTTTATACAAGCCTATTGCGTCACATATCTCTTAATTGGTCCCTTAATGAGCCATTACAGTTTACATTCAGATTTACATAACTTGAAGTTATATGCTCTAAATAAGTACCCAATTTTGTTTCTCTATGAACTATCTGCATGGTGATAACTGATAGTGAGCGTTTCCTGGGGAAATAATTATTGATGTTCCCTATTACTTTTTCTTGATAAATGCATGCTTAACCCAACCTGCTTTTTACTCTTTGATCCAGCTGGCAGGAATATTGATGTCATTTCTTTGTGGTTACTCAAAAGCCAGTTCACAGAATTTCATGCAACTTAAACCGTGAAACATTGCTGCTAGTGCCTTTATATGTTCTGCCAGCTCTTTCTCTGTACGTTCGTCAAAGACTTGATTGGCAAGTCCAGTTCTTTTATATCCTGGCCTTATTTCTTTTCCACCTACCATATTTTTTGGACCATAAGGCGCACTAGATTATAAGGTGCAGTATCAATAAACAATCTATTTATGATCTTTTACCATACATAAGGCACACCGGATTATAAGGCACATTAAGTGACGCAAAAGTTACAGTAGATAAGTCAAACTATTCAACTCATTCACAATAACTCTCAACATTGTTCAGTTGTAACACATAAAATACAAAACAATACACTCACTTTTTAAGTTCATTCCTCTCCCACAAATCCATCAAATTCTTCATCTTCAGTGTCTGAGTTTAACAGTTGGGCGATTTCGGCATCAAGCAAGTCTGGATCCCTCTTGTCATTATCCGAGTCAGTCTCCTTGCTGTTACTTAGCTGTCCAGTAGTAATTCCGGCTTTCGTGAAAGCTTGGATGACACTTGAGACAGATACCTCCACGATCCATTGGCAGATAGTGGCGTAACTCGCTCGATGTTGCCTCCCTGTCTTGGTGAATGTGTGTTTGCCTTCTGTCATCCAATGCTCCCACACAGCTCGCAATTTAACTCTGCCTCTGTTTGGTCTTCTTTACAGTACGGTAATTGGCGCAGGTTGTCTTCTTGCTTCCTCCACTTCCGTAGCATTGATTCATTATTCTCTCGCAGCTGCTCTAGTCCCATGTTTTACTGCATGACTGATACCCTTGAGTTTTAAATCCACTTCGTCAGCATGTCTTTGTGTCGCTTTGTACCGGTAAGCATACAGTACGTACTGTGCTTCGTACTGTGCTTCGGCACAGTACATATCACTCCGCGAGGCTCCTGATTACCGTAATGCTCCTACAAGTGGTGCGGCTTCGTAACTTACCAAAGTCATACTAAAACATTTTGTCAGATTTTTGAGCACTTTGTACCACATAAAATTGGTTCTAGGACAGAAAGCACAACCAGAATAAATCCATACATTAGGCGCACCGCATTTTAAGGCATACTGTCAATTTTTGAGAAAATGAAAGGATATTAAGTGCGCCGTATGGTCCGGAAAATACGGTATCTTTTTCTTCTTCGTGTATCATTTTAATGTCATCCTGCATATGTTCATCTACCTCACCACCTGACAAATGGACTTCCCCTTCTCCACCTCATTCTTTGCTCCGTCCATGTCCTCTAAAGGAGTGGAAGCCCTGCCTGTCTTCCTCTTATAACTCCGTGATGGTCTGTTTCTATTTTTGGTCTGAAATTAAGAATGTCACATAGTTTTTGCGATAAACTGCAAGAATACAATCTACAATTACAATAAAATAATATGTTTAAGATATTCAGAAGTGGGGGTGAGTTGTGTCACTGGCACATCTTAATCCAGGCCCCTTGGCACAAATCACCCCAGACCCCACCATTTTGGAAAAAATGCAGCATCCAGCAGTTTTGAGCTAACATCATGCTAGCTGTATAGACTCATAGTGTAGATTATCAAAGCACTTAAACATGTGTGAAATGTTTTCAAACTTATCTATAACTGCTCAGACACAAAAATCAAAAAAACTTCATCATAGAAATTTTGCTTTGAAAGGCAAAAAAACCCAGTTTTTTTAAACTTAAATGTGCAGTGAGGCTTTTGAAATTCTTTGCAGAATGAGCAAAATGGCTGACTCTTCAAAAATGTATGGCCACATGATCAATTTCTTCTTTGGTTCCCTAGAGATGGTGTGGCACAACTTCCCCGCTGGCACAAATCACCCCACTCTCCCCTACCAGCAATTGTGAAAGTACGACAAATAGGCTACAACGACACAATGAAAAGCACAAACAATTCCCCATTCGGTTTAAGTCATGTGACCGCATGTTTTTAGCACCTGACTGGCACAGTGTGGATTATTGTTCATGCCTGAAGTGGAAGTCATGTCACTGAGCTCTGGAACATACACTCGTCTGGATTTTATTTCCATACTATTCATACTTATTCATTTTGGGACAGGTCTTCATCCAGTCGAAGGAGTATGGCCATTGCCGCAGATATTAAGGTCTTCCCTGGAGCAGTTTCCACTGAATCCAGAGGCTTTCTACTTTGAATACGGAGGGCACTCGGCTGTTCAGCATGGCTGTTCTGTACTGGATGTTGCATTCAAGAGATATTTTTCTCTTATCTTCCCAGACTACATTTCTGGAGGTAGGGCTCAAAATAAGGTGCTCATAATACTTAAAATAAAACTAAAATAAGATGATGACTTCAAAAACTTACAAAATATATATGTTTACATTTCAATAGCATTTATTTAGTACTTTTAATTCTACATTTACTTTCAGATAGTTAGTGAGCTGGCTGTACATTGTTTTGACTATGGGCCAAGGTTGTTAATATTTTAATGTTAAATCTGGCATTGTGTGATACCAGTGGGCATTAAGATGAGGAAGTGTCACACATGCTTAGGACTCTGCTATGAATTCACAAAAATGTACAGCAAAGTGTTCATTGTAGGTGTGTTTTGAATGTTCTGTTTGTCCTGTTGGCTTTTAAAGAAGATCAATGGGCTTTGTAGAGACAGCAGTTTAGGCCAGCGTACTCCCAAAACCTACAATGACAATGGGGAGTAGTACATGTTTGTGTTTTCAAATATCTCAGTGGTTTGATCAGATTACTAGTAAAGTTGAAGTACACTGCCACATGCAATACTGCAGTACTATACTATGTTTATAGTATTTTCACTTTGATTGACAATAGCAAAGGGTCTGCACTTCAGTGTCGCAAGCCCATTTACTTTGGAAGTCAGTGTGGACCATGATGACTGTAATGGATACCCAAGTGAAGAATCTTCTGAAAGATGTAAGTGTTAACACATTTTACTGACACAGCAACATATTTTAAAAAGTTATCCATGTCTGGCTTCCACTGTTGCAACAAGAGAAGTCTTAAATATTCCATTTGTGTTTCAGACAATCTGAGTGTCTCTGCTGGACACGGAACCCTCAATGCACAGACGGTGTGGGGCGCTCTACGAGGTGATTATAGTGACCATATTTAGGTAGAAAATGTATGGACAGGATAAAAATGTACAGTAACCATAGGGAAATGCACTGCCCATTCAAAAAAGTCACCACCTAGATTTAACTCAGCAAATAAGTAATGAGCCTTCCATTGGATAATTACAGTCATATGAAAAAATTTGGGCACCCCCGACAATTTCTATTATTTTCATTTATAAATCAATGGGTGTTTGCATCAGCAACTTCATTTTGATCTATCAAATAACTGAAGGAGACAGTAATATTTCAGCAGTGAAATTAGGTCTATTGGATGAACAGAAAATGTGCAATAAGCATCAAAACAAAATTAGACAGGTGCATAAATTTGGGCACCCTTGTCATTTTGTTGATTTGAAAACCTGTAAGTATTTAGCACTGATTAATTGGAACACAAAATTGATTTGGTGATCTTGTTAAGCCTTGAACTTGATAGACAGGTGCATCCAATCATGAGAAAAGGTATTTAAGACAGCCAACTTCAAGTTGTTCTTCTCTCTGACTCTCCTCTGGAGAGTGGCAACATGGGGGCGTCATAACAATTCACAAATGACATGAAAACAAAGATTGTTCAACATTATGAATTAGGGGAAGGCTATAAAAAGCTATCACAGAGATTTCAGCTGTCTGTTTCCACTGTGAGGAACATAGTGGGGAAATGGAAGACCACTGTCACAGTTCTTGTTAAGACCAGAAGTGGCAGAACAAGAAAAATATCATCAACCTACAGACCACCTCCAAAGACCTACCACATCATCTTGCTGCAGACAGTGTCACTGGGCATTGTTCAACAATTCAGCACACTCTGCACAAGGAAAAGCTGTATGAGAGAGTGATGTAGATGAAGCAGTTTTTGCACACACACCACAGTCGCTTGAAGTATGTTAAAGCACATTTAGAGAAGCCAGCTTTGTTTTGGAATAGGGTGCTGTGGACTGATGAAATAAAAAGTGAGTTATTTGGTCATAACAAGGGGTGATATGCATGGTGGCAAAAGAACACAGCATTCCAAGAAAAACACATGCTACCCACAATAAAATTTGGTAGAGGTTCCATCATGCTATCGGGCTGTGTGACCAGTGCTGGTACTGGGAATCTTGATGAAGTTGAGGGTCATATGGATTCCAGTCAATATCTCAGATTCCTGAGAATAATGTTCAACAGGATAACAACCCAAAACGCAGCTCAAAATCTACTCAGTCCTTCATGCAGAGGAACAAGTACAATGTTCTAGAATGGCCATCCCAGTCCTCAGACCTGAATATCATTGAATATCGTTGAAAATCTGTGGGATTTGATTTGAAGTGGGCTGCCCGTGCGCAACTTCTACCAAACCTAACTGAACTGGAGATATTTGTGAGGAGGAATGGTCCAAAATACCTTCATCCAGAATCCAGACACTTATTAGAGGCTATAGGAAGCACATTGAGGCTGTTATATTTGCCAAAGGAGGCTCTACTAAATATTGATGTGATTTTTCTGTTGGGGTGCCCAAATTTATGCACCTGTCTAATTTAATTTTGATGCATATTGCACATTTTCTGTTCATCCAATAAACCTCATTTCACCGCTGAAATATTACTATGTCCATCAGTGATTTGATAGATCATAATGAAATTGCTGCTCCAAACACCTACTGATTTATAAATGAAAATAATAGAAATTGTCAGGGGTGCCCAAACTTTCTCATAAGACTGTACCCACTCTGATGCTTGGGTAGGGCGGTCGCCTATATCTGTCTGTTTGTCTGTGCGCTAACTTGAGAACAAATGGAGCTAGTGTCACCAAACTTGCCAACCCCTGGCTATGTTATTGCGGTCACCATCAATAGAGAATATTGGTAAAAAATAAATGCAACTTTGGATGTAAATAAATGGCGCCAAGATGGTGCCAGTGTGTGTGGCTAGCCGTCTGTCGCTTCTGTGTTTGTGTGTGATTGTCCTATTTCTGACTCTTGGCATTCACGAAAT
>JAQQAE010005542.1:7377-17526 GCA_029823295.1 Pseudamia nigra | reverse complement strand
TTTTTTCTCATTTTATTGATCTTTTTTGTTAATTTTTACTCATTTTATTTATTATTTTGTTCATTTATACTCACTTTATTGGCGATTTTGTTCATTTTTACTCATTTTAGTTAGTAATATTATCAATTTTCTTGATTATTTTGTTCATTTTGACTCATTCTCCTGATCATTTTACTCGTTTTTACTCACTTTCACGATTATTTCCTGCGCTTTGGTTTGCCTTTCTTGAATATTCCGTTTATTATTAATTTTAGGCATAATTATTGTTATTTATATTTATGTTTTGGATGATTTTCTGTCATTTTCCCTCACTTTCTTGATTATTTTTGTCCTTTTGGATACTTTCGTTTCATTTGACAGACTTTCCGAATTATTTTGTTGACTTTTTCTCGTGTTCTTGATCATTTGCACTCTTTTCTGACCCCTACATGTTCTGTATTCCTCAGAGACTCCCTCCACCTGACCCTGCTGTATTGATCGTGGGACTCCGTGACCCTGCACCCACCTGGCTCCGGTCCAGTCCTGCCTCGGCTCCACCAGCAGAGGGCGCTCGGAGCCCGTCCAATCCTCTCCCTCCCTCCCGTCCTCTGCCCGGTGCGGCTCCATCCCGCAGCGGTACCCGGCTCATCTCTTTAATTGCTTCCTTCCTGTACTTAATTGGTGACAATCTAACTTCAGAAATCTGCGCGTGCACCAGGACGAGCCCTTTCCGCTTGCGTGCACGGTTTCTGTGTCAGTGCCAACTTCCCACCATCCCCTGTCCCCTTCTGCACACACGTCGAGGTAAGCTCCTGCACCTGTGAGCTTGATTTAATCGCCGACATGTCGCGCATATTCGGCGACATAACCCTACACGGACTATTTTCTGCAAAAAAAAAAAAAAATAGCGGTTGCGGTTGGAAAGTGCATAAATTAATCTACTTTTTAGACAGGAATCTCACTCGGTGTGCGTGAATTTCAGGTCAAATTTGAAGCCACAATCAGTCATGTGAGCGCAAACTGGCATCTTAACGCAGCCGGGCGTGTTTTGCGCTATTTTAGGCGGGGTATTAATAAAAGCAGTAATTAGGTATCTGTCACTACGACTACATTAATATTTCCTGCGTGTCTCCGGTCAATGGAGGCTCTACTATGACCCCTCCCACTTCTACGAACCGAACTAGAACCCTGGAAAAGAGTGAAATAAATGTCAATTCGTGGTCAAATAACCCTACGAAAGCGCGTGTTTCCAAAGTAAATCGAACTTGCTGGATTTATCGGGCATTTTTGGGGGGGGGCAGGCCCAGAAGTGACGCGTTCGCGGTGTGTTTTAGGTCTATTTTCAACGCCGGCGACTGTTTCGCGGGAAAACGCGCGGAGGGATACCGCGGTGTAGTGGAGAGTGCGTCGACCTTTTTATGGAAGTCGGCGGAGGCTCAGCTGTGATTCTCACGCTGTTGACGACACGGAGCGCGTCGTCCTCACCGGGTCGCTCGTGCAGCCTCTCAACTTCACACGCTTCTCCTTCCACGCGCCCGCGACACCTCCCAGCAAGGATTTAATGTTACTTTCGCGAAGGACTAACTTTCCTGCCCGTTTCCCGCTTTTTGGGTCGATTCCGCCCCGTGTTTTTTCGCCGACAGGTTTAAATCTAAAAGGTAAGCGCAGAAAAAGGAAAAGGGGAGTGGGGTTGCGTCTTTGAATTCAAGTCACATTCCCACACTTGATGCTAGTGAAGGTGGGGTCGCCCCCCCCTCTCTCCTCCTCCTCCTCCTCCTCCTCTTTGGCTGAATTTGATGTCCGTTTCCCAGCTCGGCACCTGCTGCAGCACCGGTGCACGCAGGCGAGGCGTGCACGCGCAGGATCGATGTTTTGGAGCGACCATGTGATGTTGCTTACACTTAGTTACAAGCGGGATCAGTGTCAGGAGTCAACTAATGTGCTTCTGTTTTCCTTTCTGCTAGATTCACAATAAGGATAGCAAGCGCCCACGGACAACATGCCGCTGAATTCAAGTTTGGCGAGTAAAAACTATGACTACGATTACGACTCCCTCCAGCCGTATTTCTACTATGACAACGAGGAGGAGGATTTCTACCCTCAGCAGCTTCAGCCGCCGGCACCGAGCGAAGACATCTGGAAGAAATTCGAGCTGCTGCCGACCCCTCCCCTGTCCCCCAGCCGCCGGCCGTCCCTGTCCAGCCTCTTCCCCTCCACGGCGGATCAGCTGGAGATGGTCACCGAGTTCCTGGGCGACGACGTGGTGAACCAGAGCATCATCTGCGACTCCGATTACAACCAGAGCTTCCTCAAGTCCATCATCATCCAGGACTGCATGTGGAGCGGCTTCTCCGCGGCGGCCAAGCTGGAGAAGGTGGTCTCCGAGAGGCTCGCGTCTCTGCAAGCCGCCAGGAAGGAGTCAGCGGCCGGTGACTGCGCGGACGCCGCCGCCGGAGCAGCTCTGTGGAGGTTGAACAGCAGCTACCTGCAAGACCTGAACACGGCTGCGTCTGAGTGCATCGACCCGTCGGTGGTTTTCCCGTATCCCATCGCTGAGATGCCCAAGCAGGGCACAGTGACGCCGCCTATTAAGGACCTGGGTCTGGACACGCCGCCCAACAGCGGCAGCAGCAGCAGCAGTTGTAGTGACTCAGGTAAGTCCTCATCCTGTGTGCAGTCAGGGATTTCCCCTGTGCATGGACACTGCATCAGATAGAAGCATGTGTATGAATAATAGGCTTGTTGTGATCCATGTGGGATGTGGTTGTGGAGGCGGGAGGTGACTCCCTGCCTGCACCACCCATGTCATGTGAGAGCGCCCGCAGGCTACAACTGCAGTGTTAAGCAATCAACTGATGCAGAACCGGAGTCAGAACGTGCACTGCTGAGATTTCTTGCAGCCAGAGAGTAAAGATGTTGTGCTGTTTGGTTGTGTTTTTATAGAAGATGAGGATGGGGATGATGACGAGGAGGAGGAGGACCAGGACCAGGAGGAAGAGGAGGAGGAGATCGACGTGGTGACGGTGGAGAAGCGGCAGGCGGTGAAACGGTGCGACCCCGGCCCAGCGGAGACCAGGCATCCCAGCCCACTCGTGCTGAAGAGGTGCCACGTCTCCACCCACCAGCACAATTACGCCGCTCATCCATCCATGAGGCAGGAGCAGCCGGCTGTAAAGAGGCTGAAGCTGGAGGGCGGCGGCGGCGGAGGAGGTGTCAGCGGTGCGAGCGGCGGCCACAGTCGTGTGCTCAAACAAATAAGCAGCAATCGCAAATGTTCGAGCCCCCGGACGTCTGACACGGAGGACTATGACAAGAGAAGGACTCACAATGTACTGGAACGCCAGAGGAGGAACGAGCTCAAGTTGAGCTTCTTTGCTCTGCGGGATGAGATCCCCGAAGTGGCCAACAACGAAAAGGCAGCTAAGGTGGTGATCCTGAAGAAGGCTACGGAGTGCATCTACAGCATGCACACGGACGAGCAGAGACTCCTGTCAGTCAAAGAGCAGCTGAGGAGGAAAAGCGAACTTTTAAAGCAGAGACTTGCACAGCTGCAGGGCTCGCGCGCTTAAAGTTTGAACCGGAGACTGTTTGGCGTTTTTTTTTTTTTTTTAAATGCAAGTTCAAGACTTAGGGTGTACAGTTGTTGTTGCATGCAAATGCAAAAATGGATTAAGTTGTTTGGAATCTTATTTGATTTCAATGTTCAAACTGCCTCAATTGAAGTTATGGGTGGATTAAATATTTAAAATTTATTTTTATTAATAAAATATTAAAAAAATAGGGTTACCTTGTTGAGGACCCAAACTAAAATATAAATTTTTATGTTTTGTACATAATTAATATTTCCTAAGAAAATGTATTTTTGGAACTCAATTGTCTGGATGTTCAGACCCAGTGTTTGGTTTTTCCATTTTGTTCCTAGATTCTTTTGAAATATAAAATGTTTCTTCTTGAGTTTGTGTCCTCGTTCTGTAATTTGAAAGCAGCTGTTGTCATTTCGTCACAATCCTGCGTTAATGTGCCACAGGACACTAAAAACAGACGAGTCACACGGTTTATATTTAGTCCTAATAGTTATTCTGACATGTTCAGACTTAATGATGCTCAGGTGAAGGTTTCTATGGTGTAAAGTTAGAACGAGGTTCAGACGGGATGTGTTTTCAACGTGAGCACGGATCAAGACGTCAGTTTACCGGGCGATGACGAGTTCAGTTAGGAAGCGGGCGGAGACGAGCATCCAGCATCACGGTAACAATGACACTTAAAAACAACCTCACGATGAGTCCACCATCTGCTCAGTGGTGCCTTTAAATGTGTCCCAGCAGCAGCTTTGACACACACTTAATATTTCCATGATCAGCATCATTTAGTGCCAAGTTTCCATTAACAGTGTCTGGAAATAAAGTGACCTAGTAACTGTTCACATGCGTTGTCACAGATTAGATTCACTGTGAACACTTGTAACACTTGAACCCGACACTCAAAGCGAAGGTTTAAAAAGCACAAATTCTGTGTAATATATTTAATGTAAATGTTGCAAGTAAATCTGATGGGCTTGAAGTTTTTGGACATAGACTGGGAAATGGTTAAAAATGATCAAAATACCAATACAATGAGCTTAAATGAGGGAAATAGTCAAGCTAAGGTACTAAACTATCCAAATCTTGAACCGCATAATAAAGAAAACTAACAAAAATATCTAAGAAAATGGAAAAAAAAATAAGTTGACAATGGTCAAAATGAACCAAGTAATTCATAAAATGGACATAAAACAAGCAAATTAGTCTACAAAATTCTCAAAAAAACTTATAAATCCAGTGAAATGGAAACAAAAAAAAATATTCAAATAAAATAACCCAAAATAAACAATGTTCAAGAAAATGATCAAATGACCACAAAATGACATAAAAATGAAGACAATTAACAATATGACTAAAATAAACAGAAAATTAATGCAGAAAAAAATTGAGATAATTGAGTAAAATGAACAAAAATACAAGAAAGTCAGTAGAAATTAAGCAAAAATTAATGGCATTATCAACAATTATCAACCAAAACACAGGACAATCAAAATAAGTGAATGAATAAAAAACGAACACATTAACAAACATGAATGAAAATGAACAAAATAATCAACAAAATATCCATAAAATGAAGGAAAAATCAATAAAAACCTCAGCACCGTAAACACAAATGAGCAACATAATAAAAAGGATAAAAATAACACAAGAAAGATGATAAAAATGAATGAAAGTCAACAAAATTATCAGCAACTGAACAAAAATGAACAAAATCATCAGCAAAATATCCATAAACTGCATAAAAACCTGAACACAATGAATGGAAATGAACAAAAATTACAATAAAACACACAATATCCACAAAATGACCAAAAGTGAAAGAAAATGAACAAAATAATCAAGCAAAAAATTAATGAAAATAACACAATAATCAAGAAAATAAACAAAATATCTACAAAATAAATAAAAAAGAACAAAAGCCTCAACACAATGAGCAGAAATGAGCAAAAATAACCAAGAAAATGAAAGAAATATCCATAAAAATGAATAAAAACATCAGCATAATGAACAAAAATGAGCAAAATAGTCAAGACAATAAATAAAACTTCTACAAAATGAATGAAAAAGAACAAAAATCTCAACACTCGAGTGAGAATAAGTAAAATAGCCAAGAGAATGAACAAAATAGCCACGAAAATGTCAACACAATGAACGAAAATGAACAAAACAATCAACAAAATGAACAAAATATGCACAAAAATCAATAAAATCCAAACATCATGAACAAAAATGAAAAAAAAAATCGAGACAATGAAATAAAAAGGAACACAGTAATCAACAAAATTAACAAAATTTCTACAAAATGAATGAAAAAGAACAAAAACCTCAACAACCGAGTGAGAATAAGTGAAATAGCCAAAAAAAAATGAACAAAACCGCCACAAAGATGAATAAAAATGTCAACACAATGAACAAAACAATGAAGAAAATTAAACAAAAACGAATACAGTAATCAACAAAATGAACAAAATTTCTACAAAATGAATGAAAACGAACAAAAACCTCAACACCCCAGCGACAATAAATAAAATAGCCAAGAAAATATCCACACTAGCCACAAAAATGAGTAAAAATGTCAAGACAATGAATAAGAATGAACAAAACAATGAAGAAAATAAATGAAAATGAAATTAAAGATGAACAGAATAACAAAAGAAATTAATTAAATATTCACAAAAATGAATACAATCTCAACACAATGAACAAAAGCGAGGAAAACGATCAGGAAAATGAATAGAAATTAAACAAAAGTGAACAGAATAATAAACAAAATGAACAAAATGGCAAAAAACACACCAAATATCAACAAAATGAAGAAAAACCTCAACACAATGAGTTAAAACGAACAAACTGAACTAAATCGCCACAAATATGAATAAAATTGTCAACACAATGAACAAAACAATGAAGAAAATGAATGAAAATGAAATTAAAAAATGAGCAGAAAAACAACGAAATGAATTAAATATTCACAAAAACGAGTAAAAATGGCAACGCAATGAACAAAAATAATCAGGAAAATGAATATAAATGAAACAAAAGTGAACAGAATAATAAACAAAATGAACAAAATGGGGAAATATACACCAAATATCACCAAAATGAAAAAAAAAACCCTCAACATAATGAGTTAAAATGAATAAATGGAACAAAATACCCACAAAAATAACTTAAAACCTCAGCACAATGAACGAAAACGAGCATAATAATCAAGAAATGGAATAAGAATGAATTCTTTTTTTAAAAAAAAAGAAGAGAATAAAAGTAAAATGAAATAAAAACGAACTAAAGCCAAAACGCTGGACCCGTTACACACCTCTCCCCGACCCGCCTCGGGTCCCGACCCTAAGTTTGGGGGAAAGGCAGAGCACGAGCGCAGCGCTGAGCGCGTGGTCGCGAGCACATGGAAGTGAGGTCGAGATTTGCGTCTGTGAGTCGCGCGACTGGATCCGCAACACAAAAAAGGACCAAAAAACCACCAACAAAAAACAATAATAATAACAATAATAAAGAAAAGCAGCGAGAAAACCGCCACCATCGACCGGTAAGAGACGCATTTCAGGTGTTTTCCGGTTTTATTCAGGCGTCTGTGTTTATTATGAGACACATGAACTAACCTGCTGATTGTTACAATGTGTATTTTCTGAATTTCCAGCAGTGCTTAATGACAAAAAAAACGCTACGAGACGCACTAATAACGAGGTGGAGGATGATTTTTTAAGGCTGCGCCGACTCTAATTCTTTGTAAATTTCAACCCATAACTATTGTGTTATTGTGCGTCTGGCTTCTCTTTTGTCTCTTCAACTCCTGTTTTCCTTGTAGACTTGATTGTTTTCGAGCACGTGGCTCCCTGTGCCCGTTGTTCCTCCAGCTCCTCGTGCTGATAATGTGTTTTGATTTGCTTAATAAGTATATTCCAGCCCATGGTGGACGCTCATAAAGCCTTTATTAAACCCCGTGCATGTCAAAGCTGCTGCCAGTGGGAAACTCTACATAAGGGCATTGGTTTGGATGATGGGGGATTAAATGCATCTAGTCTTGAGGGAGGTGAAAAGTGTAATAAATAGTCAATATCAGACAGGTAATCAAGGGCTGAACATGTTTTTGGGGGGGGCAGGGGGGAGTCGGCAATAAAAGGAGTAACGTGAGCAAAATAGTCAAGGAAATGAATTTAATGAATGAGCAAAAATAATTAAAATGAGGGGAAAAAAAATAAACGGAATAGTCTGGAAAATCTGCAGAAATGAAGGCAATTAACAAGTGTGACTAAGATAATCAGAGAAGTTAAAAAATGGAGCAAAAAACTGAAGATGATGGGGTGACGTGAACAAAAAATACAAGAAAATCCCTAGAGATGAAGCAAAAATGGATGAAATGATCAACGAAATGAACAAAAACACAGGAAAATCAACAGCATGAGCAAATGAATAAATATGAAAAAAGAAACAGAACACATTAACCGACATTATGAATGAAAATGAACAAAATAATCAACAAAATATTTATAAAATGCAACAAAGCTTCAATGCAATGACAAAATATCCACAAAAAGGAATAAAAGTCTCAGCGCAGTGTAAACAAAAAGACCGAAATAACCAGGAAAGTGAGGAAAAACAAACAAATACTTAAGAATATAAGCCAAACTGTGCAAAATAATCAAGAAAATGAATTTTAAAAATGAGCAAAAATAATTAAAATACGGAAAAAATAAACAGAATACCCAAGAAAATCTACAGAAATGAAGACTACTAACAAATACGACTAAAATAATCAGCAAAATTAGCAAAAAAATGAAGAAAATCTGAAGATGATGGAGTAAAACGAACAAAAACATGGGAAAATCAACAAAATAAGCAAATTAATTAACATGAAAAAAGAAATGAACACATTAACCAACGTTATGAATGAAAATGAACAAAATAATCAACAAAATATTTATAAAATAAAGGAAAGCCTCAGCGCTATGAACAAAAATGAACAAACTGAACAAAATATCAAAGTCTCAGCACAGTGTAAACAAAAAGACCAAAATAACCAGGAAAAGGAGGAAAAACAAACAAAATACTTAAGAATATATGCCAAACTGAGCAAAATAATCAAGAAAATGAACAAAAGTGATCAAGAAAACAATAAAATAAGCAACGTGACCAAAAATAAGCAACAAAATGTACAAATTAATTCACAAAAATTAGGAGAAAATAAACAGAATGGTGAAGAAAATCAACAAAAATGGAGAAAATAAGACAATTCACAATGATGAACAAATTAATGACAAAAATGAAGCGAAATGAAAAAATGACCCAAATAACCAGAAAAGTGAGGAAAAACTAAAATAAGATCAAGAAAACGAGCCAAATTGAACAAAATAATCAAGAAACTGAAAGAAAATGAACAAAAATGATCAAGAAAACAATAACAATAAGCAACAGGAGCAAAAATAAGCAGAGAAATGAGGAAAAATATATCAAATAACCATGGAAAAAACGTGTTAATGCGATTAACATTAACGTGTTAATCGCATTAAAATTTTTAATCTAATTAATCATGCAAATTGATTAATCCGGATAAAAGCATTAATTTTGACAGCCCTAAAAAAGATTAAAAATGACATGAAATGTGCAACAAGATGAATATGATGGAAACAGCACAAGACGAAAATGTAGACAACATAAAAAGCCAAAAATAACAAAAACTGTGAAAATGCAAAAAAAAAAACCCAAAAACATCCTAAAAGACAAAAACAATGTAAAACTTGCAAGAAGTTGCAAAAAATGAAAATAAGAAATAAAGATGGAAGCAGAGTGAAGGATGTAAAATACCAAAACCTGTATGAAAGATACCAATGATTGAAAACCAAAAAAATGTTAAGTTAAAAAACAAAAATTACATAAAATACGCAAAAAGTTGAATACAATAGGAAAAACAAAAGAAGACCAAACCAACAAAAATGACAAAAATGACGCAAAAAGATGAAAACAACGCAACGGGACACAAAATAACCAAAACTTTGGAAAAGATACAAAAAATGAATATAATAAAAACAAAAGAGGAAGACAAAATTATGTTAAATATAATAAAACATAAAACAAAAGCTAGAAGACAAAAAGAGGAAAAACAGTGAAAACGTGAAAAGAGAAAAAAAGATGCGGAAACACCCCTAAAAATGATGCAAAAAGATTAAAATGATATAAATTATGTAAAATGACAAAAAATGTATGTAAAATATACCAACAAGAAAAACAATGTAAAAAGACAAAAATACGTAAAATGTGCAAAAAGGCTGAATACAGTGGAACCCCAGCTAACGAACGCTTCTCCCAACAAAATTTTCGGGTAACGAAGAAAAAGTTGGCCAAAAATTCATCCCGGCTAACGAAAAAATTTACGTTATGAAAGCGACAGACCCGGACGTGACTGTGCTGTTCCCAGAAGTGACACTCAAACTAGTAGCTAGCTAGCTACTAGTTTGCACCGCCGCGCAAAACCAAAACAGCAACCACGCTCAGCCACTGACCGATTTAGCTTAGGCACTAAGCTACCTACACTGCTTTGCTTTGTCCACACCGAGCTAACTAGCTGTTAGCCCCG
>JAQQAE010005541.1:0-17526 GCA_029823295.1 Pseudamia nigra | reverse complement strand
AAAAAATTAAAAATGTGACATTTTTGGATGGTGCGCCTTATAATCCGGTGCGCCCTATAGTGCGGAAAATACGGTATCCACATAGTGTGGAAAAGCATAAGCCACAGTTCAAGATGCAGCTCTGATTCTCTTCCTGAAGTCACTTTACCTCCTGAGTGTGATCTGTCTTGATCTTTGTCTTTTAGAGCTCTGAGAATTTGGTTTTGAAAAAATGTCATTGGAAATCACTCATTTATTTTTGGTAGTTAGCTTAAATTTAGAAATTGTTCTCTTATTTCTGCCTATTTCCTTTTAATAAATCTCTAACCAGTGTTTTTGTACCTTTTCTATCCAGTAAAATCCTCAAAGCTCTATGTTTGTGGCATATAGCTATGTGTTTCAGAAATACAAATGTCTGTACAGAAATATTATGGAGGCCACTTATGTTATTTCAAGGTACTTGGTTGTGTTAGTATCAAATAAGTGTATGTTTTCAACTCTTGCCACCTTATGTATGAATGCTGCCTCATGGGCTGGGTGATTTGCCCAAAAGTAACTGGTCAATATCCATAGTTATCGCAATAAATGTAAAAAAAAAAATCTAATTGATTTTGCTTGTGAATGAACGTTACATGAAGAGGCTATGCATTAACTTTGATTTTGAAATTATTTATGAAATATGTAACAATATGAAAATGACAGAAAAGATGCAGATGGTGCAAAAGCTCTAACATGAAAATAATTCAAAAGATGTACCATGACAGAAATGATGCACCAAGATATAAATTAATCAAAAGATTAATGTAAAAGACAGAAAAATGAAGTCAAAGATGGAGTAAAACAAAGTCACGAAACATCTGTAGATTCTGATTTTGTGGTTTAGTTCTGAATAACTTACCATTTAAAACAATGGTTACATTTGACAAATTTAGAGGTAGAATGTTCAAAACTATTAAGTTTTTTTTGTATAAATATAATGAATTGAATTGAAGGAACAATGAATAAATGATATATAAATAAAAGAAAGGTACATAAAATTAAGTGAAAATACAACAACATTTTTAAACATTTTGGTTTTATTTGGTATTGTAAGTAAACACTGACTTATCACCATATGAAATCAAATTGTGATAATCATAGCTGCTGAACATGTTGTGTGTACAACAAATGCTTCAAAATATTTCTCACCCAGCCTTACTGTCTACGTAATGAACATGAAAAGCAAATTATTGTATGTTATCATGCAACCTTATGTCTTGACATTCTTTTGCTCACCATGTTTTTCCAGAGGCAGTTGTGAATGATATCAGTGGAGAGAACAAAGCGGGGGCAGCAGACGTCTCCGCCAGTCAACATGTAATGGTGTGTGCCCTCAAAGAGCTTGGTAGTCTTGTTCAGAGCTTGAGTGCCACAGCCTCGCCACTTATCCAAGAGGCATCAATAGGTGAGACACAAAATCATCACTGCACATCAGGGTCAGAAATTGGCACCCATGAGATTTGGGTGCCATTTTGGTTAGTATATAATAAACAATATTATGTGCAAACAAATAATGCAAGCTGCATCAGGCATGATAAACATAATTTTTCTGTCATGTAACACAATGTAAATGCGGGGTGTGTTAGGTTTTTCCTTTGTCCTCTAACAAAATCCAAGGCATGTGGTTTTCCTTCTGTTGACTGAACTGGAAATTTGGTTTAAAGACGTTTCGCTACCTATCCAGGAAGCTTCTTCAGTTCTAAAAAAACCTGGATGTGTAGCGAAACGTCTTCAAACCAAATTTCCAGTTCAGTTGACAGAAGGAAAACCACACGCCTTGGATACCGTGACCTGGACGACTGAGAAACTTCAGACATTCTCCAACAAAAGTGCTGTTCGTTGGTGCCAGGATGGAGGCTCTAGAGTCGGATAGTCTTTCCTGTATAAAATCAACTCAGCCGAGGGCTCAGAGCCTGACACAACCAGCGTTGTACCAGGTCTGAGCCCTGAACACAAGACACAATGTACATTTGACTCCTTGACCATGGGCTAGAGGCCTTCCTGCACCTGATATGATAATAACTGTGTGTGTGTTCTGTTTAGAGACATAACTATGCAGGCACGTCATGAGTCTGATAGACATTACACCACTCAGTCTGTGTATGTACAGTGGATCTCAAAAGTCTACACACCCCTGTTTAAATGCCAAATTTTTGTGATGTAAAAAATTTCCCAAATTTTTGATGTGATGCATTGTGATATAAAATCATTTCCCAAATTTTTCCACTTTTAATGTGACTTATAACCTGTACAGCGCAATTGGAAAAATAAATTGAAATCTTTCAGGGAGGTGAATTAAAAATAAGTGAGATAATGAGGTTGCACAAGTGTGCACACCCTCTTATAACTGGGGATGTGGCTGTGTTTGGATCTAACCAGTTAAATTGGAGTCAGCACACACCTGTCACCATTTAAAATGCCTTTGATTAACCCCAAAATCAAGTTCAGCTGTTGTAGTAGGCTTTTCCTGACATTTTTGTAGCCGCATCTTCAAGCACAAGCCATGGTCCATAGAGAGCTTCCAAGGTATCAAAGGGATCTCATTGTTCAAAGATATCAGTCAGGTGAAGGGTACAAAAGAATTTCCAAGGAATTAAATATACCATGGAACACAGTGAAGACTGTCATCATCAAGTGCAGAAAATATGGCACAACCAAGAACAGGTTGTCCATCCAAAATTGATGATAAAATGGGAAGAAAACTGGTCAGGGAGGCTGCCAAGAGGCTGATGGCAAAATTGAAGGAGCTCCAGAAATTTCTGGCAAGTACTGTCTGTGTATTACATGTGACAACAATCTCCCATCTTCTTCATATGTCTGGACTATGAGCTAGGGTGGCAAGACGGAAGCCTTGTCTTGCAAAGAAAAATATCCAAGCCCGGCTTCATTTTGCAAAATGACATTTGAAATCTTCCACATGCATGTGGGGAAATGTGTTATGGTCCGATGAAATCAAGGTTGAACATTTTGGCTATAATGCCAAAAGGTATATTTGGCACAAAAACAACATTGCTCATCATCAAAAAAACACCATACCTACAGTGAAGCATGGTGGTGGCAGCATCGTGCTTTGGGGATGTTTTTTTATCATGGTGAAATGGTCAAGATAAGCTTTTTTACAGCAAAGAACAATAATGAGGGAGGAAGAATGGAGGCATTCGTGAAAACCTCCTTTTCCAAAGGTCATTTTGTGTATATCTGTTTATCTGTCAGTCTCTTAACAAAGCACTCAGTCATAAATGTTACAACATCTGGTTCCAACCAGTCCGTCAGCTGGTGACAGTTTTTAACACAAGTTGCATAGGTGAACACGTAGATGCGTAATTAGGACAAGGTTATATGATGACATGGTTCAGTGATTCTCCTGTATTCAGGGCAGCCAATTAAATTATTGTATCAATAATCAATAGTTCTATTTTATGAAAGTATTTATATTGATTACATGTCCTTACACTCAGGCCTGATTGCACCTGTACCTACAGATCATGTGCTACACTGCCGAACAATACCCACAGTTTTGAGATGCTTTGACCCAGTTGTCTTGACATCACAGTTTGGTCCTTGTCTATATTACTTGCATCCTTATGCTGCCCAATATTTTTCAAATATATCAGCTTTAAGGACTAAATGGTCACTTGCAGCCTCATATATCCTAACCACTCACAGATGTCATTGTAAGATAGGTAACAAGATAATTGACATTTCCACTTTACCTGTCAGTGGTCTTAAATGTTAAGGCTGATCGACGCACTTCTGGTTTGTGTCCTCTTTTCTTTTTTAGGACTCCTTGAGACTGTGACTTCGGTGCTGCTCCACCCGAGCATGGCAGCTCGTTTGGCAGCTGCATGGTGCCTACGTTGCGTCGCTGTGGCATTGCCCTATCAGCTGACTCCACTGCTAGAACGCTGTGCAGAGCGAATTAACAACCTGAAGAGTTCACCGGAGGCTGTGAGTGGCTACAGCTTTGCAATGGCTGCTCTGCTGGGAGGTGTCCACCAGTGTCCACTTGGTATCCCCCACTCCAAAGGCAAGGTATGTACCCTTAAAATAAATTTCTAGCACATAATGACACACGCATCATTATATACAGTGGTCCCTCGCTATATTACGGTTCACCTTTCACGGCCTCGCTGTTTCGCAGATTTTTTAAAATGCAGTTTTCATGTATTTTTGTTACAGCGTGTGAACACACATTGTGTTCTGTGTGCTGATTGGCTAAAGGAGAACCTGCGCATTGTGTTCTGCGTCCTGATTGGCTAAGGCCATTGTCAATTTGTTATTTCTAAAAGCCATCTTTTTTTTTTTTTAATAGGAAAACGTTTATATTTTTTTATTTCTCAAACAAATGTATGGGCCTGAAAACAGGTTTTGATCTTTACTTCTATAATACTGTACGTATTTTTTATTTAAAATCTACAAATGTTTGAATTTTGAGAGTGTTTAAATAAGAGAGAAATGTGAGAAAATGTTAACGCCTGTCTGAGAATAGTGTATAAAGTGTGTATAAAGTGTGTGGTGAGGGGTTTTACATCCTTGGTAGAACGTAAGCCCCACGATAAACGAGGGACCACTGTATTCCAGTTCTCTAATTAATTTCCTTGTTTATGTTTAAATATTGAGTAGAGGGCAGCAGATATACAGCAGAATAGATGAGAAGAAGGTCATGTGCTTTGCTAGTTTATATAATATTACAAGCAAAGATATGAACAAAAAACAAATGTTGCATGTGATCTTTACTGTATGTTATGAAGAGGAGACATTTTTTAACTGAAGTGAAAGACCTGCCTATCATTAAGGCAGTACAAACAACTACCTCTGTTTTAAACGACAAATAACACATCTCTGGCTCCTGACATTAATGATGAATTAATATTGTTTATTTTATTTTACTGGATTAATCCTTCTCAAATATCCAGTAAAAACATCACAAGGTTGGTCAGTCAGGAAAGAAACAAAATTGTGTAACTTCTCATAATTGGTAAAAACACTTTGTTTATTTGCAGTTAGACTGATTAATATGATGCACACCAGATGGAATTAGATTTGTTTTGTGATGGAGCTTTCATATGGAAAATAACTGCTCTCCATCTGTGGTTCACACTGGAGCAATGTAGTGACATGTCATTTGCAAATATGTGACATCCTTGTAGCTGGTGGTTAGTATTGCTGAAGACCTCCTGAGAACAGCTGCTCAGAATAGTCGACTGTCGCTACAGCGCACACAAGCTGGATGGCTGCTGCTGGGAGCCCTCATGACCCTGGGTAAGTCTAGAGTCCAGATATTCATTGGCTATGAAATCCTGTTGTCTCTCCCTTATCAACCTAAAACATAATCATTGCATTGTGTTCATATATGTGTCCAGGCCCTTCCCTTGTGCGTTATCACCTGCCGAAGATGCTTCTGCTGTGGAGGAATGTGTTCCCTCGCTCCCAGAAAGAACTGGAGGCAGAAAAGGCCAGAGGAGACTCGTTCACCTGGCAGGTCACACTGGAGGGCCGAGCTGGAGCACTGTGTGGTACAGAAACACTTATATAAAACTTGGCAATAATATATAAGAAACCACAAGAGTTGCTATTTATACATGTGTTTTGTATAGCCAGACCTGTCTACACACTTGACTGGTGTTTTGCCAGCTCTGAATATCCAGTCTGCTATTGTAAATAAAAATGTGTTGTTAATGACTTCTGGTTAAGTTAAGGTTAAAAAAGATAAATCTGGCACCATCTTGTATGCAGATTTTACACTAGACTTTTTTTCTTTCTTTCTGCCAGCCAGTTTGGCTGATAACATATCAGAATTCTGATCAGATAGTGATGTAATTTTACATTTCTGTATTGTATCCTTGCTTATGGTGTGCAGTGTGTAAGCACATAACTCTTCCTTTGTTCTGTAGCCATGCGTAGTTTTGTGGCTCACTGCCCTGAGCTACTGACAGAGGATGTGATTCGTCGTCTGATGACTCCCATTGAATGTGCCATGACCATGATGTCTCAGTGAGTGTGATGCTTTTACATGCATTTGTATGTTTGTTGACGACACTATATTTTGTTTGATCTTCAATTCACCACGTGCCATAAGTATCTTTTGAATGTATTTAATAATCCAATTCTATATCCTTATGTTTTTCTTTATTAGTGTCCCTGCAATCATTAAGGTTCACGGTGCTCATTTGAAAGCAAGTGCAGCAATGGTGAGACTCAGACTGTACGACATTCTGGCGCTCCTGCCTCCCAAGACTTACGAAGGTGCGGGATCCATTGTGTTTTTCTTATTTTCACTGGTGACTAAAAGGGAATCTTTTAAAGCCTGTAATTTGCCTGTGTAGGCAGCTTCAACGCCCTCCTCCGGGAGCTGGTGGCAGAATTCACACTGACCGATAACTCGGCGAACACAACCACATCTCTGCTGCGCTCACTTTGTCACTATGATGACAGTGTCCTCATGGGTTCCTGGCTGCAGGAGACTGACCACAAATCCATAGAGGATCAGGTAAGTTAATCCTGCTTGAAAAAGGTGTACATGGTCATAAATTCAAAAAGTCTAAAGATGGGTATACACTTTTTGATTTTGTTCTTCCCAATCAAATGATGACAAATCATGGTGATATGTTTAGCTGTGGCAAACACCAGTGGTTCTCCAAGACTTTCTCTTAGGCTACGTTCACCCTGTGGGAAAAAGTAAGATTTTTTTTTCAGTATGTGACCCATATCTGATTTTTTTTTTTTTTTTTTTTTTTCCCCATGGCAGTCTGAACAGCGCAAATCCGATAGTTTTTAAACCAGACCCAGGCCGCTTTTATGTGTGGTCCTAAATCGGATACTTTTCCAATGTTTTTCAAAGCAACCTCAGTCTGAAGGGTTATGCTGCATTTCATCCCAACTTTTACATCATTGAAGTCAGACAGATGTCACAATTCTACGCTGGAGGAGGCGGAACGCAGCAAAATCAGATGGAAACAATGTACTTGGAATCACTCAGTCATAATTTTGTCAGCTCCGACTGCACAACAACTTCAAAATTGGTACACGCATGCCAGCTTGTGTAGCATTCTGGTGCGCTTCTTCTTCTTTAGTGTTTTATGGTGGTTTACAAACAACTTATTGATGCATGCATGCGGGTCATTTCAGAGCTGAAGACTGTTCACACTGGAGTCTGAGGGATGACGCATTTAAAACATAATGTGAACAATCACGCAAAAAAATTGTATTTCAGCAAAAAATTGGAATTGAGCATCCAGACCTGCAGTGTGAACATAGCCTTATTCTTACTTTGATTGCATTTGCACAAAAAGTTCTGGATCAAGAAATATGCTTAAACTGTATTCCCAACATTATTTAAATTTTTTTTTTCAAATCTGAAGGAATCCCATGCAGTTGCACAAGTCTCTTACATGGTTTGTCAATGGACATAGGGTTGATGGTATTTTATATATGGTTACATTTTCACAGCTGCAGCCCAATAGTGCATCTGGCAGTGGAGCTCTCGAACATGATCCGTCCTCAATCTACCTACGTGTGCCTGTAGGTGAAGCCATCCCAGGGCCTCTTCCACTTGGTGTGTCAGTCATTGACGCCTCAGTGGCTCTGTTTGGTGTGGTTTTCCCACATGTTTCTTTTAAACACAGGTAAATGAGCAGTTCTGTTGTCCTGGTACAACTTGTAACCATTATGTCCAGTGCTACTGTACAGTGTTGTTTATCTCAATCATTGTTCATTGAAAACAAAGAAATTTGACCTGACTTGTGTGTGATCCAGGCTGCAGATGCTGGACCATTTTGCAGAATGTATAAAACAGGCAAAGGGAGTTCGACAACAGGCAGTTCAGCTCAATATCTTTACCGCAGTTCTTAGTGCTCTAAAGGTGAGAAAACTTCACTCATGCCCTCAGCATAGTATTCACATAACAAATTTTGAGAAAATACCTGATCTGTTTTTGTTCTGTTCTGTTCCTGTCTGACTGAAGGGCTTGGCTGAGAACAAGAGCACTCTGGGACCAGAGGAGGTGCGGAAGTCTGCACTGGCCCTGGTGATGGGGGCTTTGGACAATCCTAACCCCATCCTCCGCTGTGCTGCTGGAGAGGCCTTGGGCAGGATGGCTCAGGTGGTGGGAGAGGCCACATTTATTGCTAGAATGGCACAGACCAGCTTTGACAAGTAAGCATGTTGTATATTCTGTTTAGCGATATTCTGATAGAAGTAGAATCATCAATGTCAGTTATTGGACTCACCATAATGCCTGATCATATTCAGGATATGGTGTTCACATGGAACAGAGAACTCACACATGATAAATACTAAAACCATTAAATGCCTTCTCTCTGTTGATTTCATTTGTTCTTGTTTGCATTTCTGTACAGTACATTACTATTGGTACAGTAATCTGCAGCAATCTGTGAAAGGGATAGGATATAAGGTGTAACTTATCCAGCTCTTTGAAATCATGATGTGATGTTTACATATACAAATACAAAGGCAGGATACTTCAAAAGCCTGGCCATTGCCAACACTCTGCTGTGTATATAAAGCTGGCCGTACACAGAGAAACGCGACTCATCTCAACTTAATTCAACTGGAACTCGGCTTGATGTGCGGCAGCTCCCGACCCAGATTTTTCAGTCTTGACGACATCCTGACAAAAATCGTGCCGATTCAACATGTTAGGGTTAGGGTTAGGACTCAAGTCTCGGCAATGTGCAGCGGTCATGACTTGCGGCGATCATGGCTCGACTAGGCGCCTTTTATCATTGGTGGACATGTGTATCACAATGCAATCACTGTTTACTGTCAATAGATGGCGCCAGTTCCCAGGCGTGCATCGTGCTGTCAATCTGCAGCTGTGTGCCAGGTTCCTTCAATCATGACTCATCGCGTTTCTCTGTGTGTGGCCGGTCTAACACACACAGTCCATATTTTGAAAAATGCTATGTCTGCAACAGATTGAATTTTTAATTATCTTAAATGAAACTTCTATCCTTATCTTAAACCATGTGGTCACACTTCATTGTTTTTTATTTCTAGACTGAAGTCAGCCCGTGATGTCGTATCGAGGACAGGTCATTCACTGGCACTTGGCTGTCTGCATCGATATGTCGGAGGAATTGGTTCAGGCCAACACTTAAAGACTAGTGTCAGCATTCTTTTGGCTCTGGCCCAGGATGGTTCATCTCATGAGGTTCAGGTAATTGTTTTCAAGTTATTTTTGCTTAACCCAAAAAAAGATGTTTATAAATCCTTAGATATCAAGATGTCGCCTTTGTACTTTAAACACAAGGTTTGTGCTTTTACTAATTCAGATATTCTGCTTCTTTTTGCCAGACATGGGCTCTACACTCTCTGGCACTGATCGTGGACTCCAGTGGTCCCATGTACAGAGGCTATGTGGAGCCCACCCTGTCCCTGGTGCTCACCCTGCTCCTCACTGTGCCCCCGTCTCACACAGAGGTGCATCAGTGTCTGGGCCGCTGCTTGGGGGCCCTCATCACCACAGTGGGACCAGAATTACAGGGTAACTCTGGAAGCACATTTACACGCATCATTGTACCACTACATACACACTAGATATAATTTAGTCAAAAAGCATTGTATTTGCTTGCAATCATTCTTATTAATTGCCAGCAGATGGCAGTATAACCAGTCTGATCCACTGAAACTGCCCTAAAATATCTTCTGTGTTCACTGAATTCTAAAATACAGTTTATTTGTGACTCTCTCTCTCTCTTTCTCTCTCTCTCTCTCTCTCTCTCTCTCTCTGATTCTCTCTCTCTCTCTCTCTGATTCTCTCTCTCTCTCTGATTCTCTCTCTCTCTCTGTCTCTCGCTCTCTGTCTCTGTATCTCTCTCTCTGTATCTCTATGTTTTATTGCATCTACCAGGAAATGGTGCCACTATCTCCACCATCCGCTCATCGTGCCTGGTCGGATGTGCCATAATGCAGGATCACTCAGACTCCCTGGTTCAGGCAGCTGCCATCTCATGTCTGCAGCAGCTGCACATGTTTGCCCCCAGACATGTCAACCTGTCCAGCCTGGTTCCCTGTCTCTGCGTAGGACATCTTCAGTTACACACATCTGCCTTTCCAAACTCACCTATTTGTTTATTATTTGTTTATTTTCTTGATTAGTTAGTTATTTTTTTCTCTATTTTTCTTTATTGTGTGAATGATTTTGTTAACTTTTGTTTATTGTGTTTAAGTGCTTAATTAAATCATAACGAACAACTTCAGTCTTCATTGCTGTGCATCTTATTATCTTTAATGTTTAAGGAGTAAAACATAAAATATGTGGATTAATTTTCAGCAAAAAATGAGATGTTATTGTAGTTTCATAATGATTTTTTTTCATGTTTGAGAACCAAGGATATACAGTACCAGATTTTTATTTTGGACCCTGAGCTGAAAAGGTTTGGGAACCACTAATAAATGTCATACTATTTTTGTTTTTTCTTGTATCAGTAAGTTAATATTGCAATTTCTTCACTGGTCCTCATGTAAAGACAGTGAGTTATACATGCTAACTTTGTTTCCATTGACCTTATTTGAATTTGCCTTTATACACACATCTACTCACCCAAGTGTAATGTTTTTTGTTTGTTTGCTTGTTTTTTTTTTTTTTACAATATTTAGATTTTATTTTATTTTTTAAATTTCCACTGAATAAATTAAAATAAACCATACTCTCTTTGACGTAAACCGACTCAGTAGAAATGGTACACAACAGAAATTCTGTATTATATCATTGTTAATCTCTGGATCAACACAGGTGCACCTGTGCAGCTCTCACCTCTTGCTACGTCGTGCTGCTGTAGCCTGTCTTAGACAACTGGCCCAGAGAGAGGCTGCAGAGGTCTGTGAATACGCCATGAGTCTGGCAAAGAAAGCTGGAGACAGCAAAGACAACACCGGCATCAGTGAGTACAAACCTCAAAGCAGACGATTCTGGGTGCTTTTGATTTCTTGTTGTCGCACTGACTCTCTACTTGTGTTGACTGTGTGATTCAGATCTAAATATCACAGAGACGGGTCTTGAGGGCGTTCTGTTTGGCATGCTGGATAGAGAGACGGACAGGAAGCTGTGTTCTGACATCCACGACACTCTGGGACACATGCTCTCCTCCCTCGCTGTGGAAAAGCTTTCTCATTGGCTGAAACTCTGTAAAGATGTTCTGGCAGCAACTACAGGTACATTTAAAAGCAACATGTCCATTAGTATTTGTGTTGCAGGTGATTAAAACTGGGACAGAAAATTAAGGTATCACATGCAGCTGGAGGAAAGATGTAGTGTTAGTATGAAACTACAAATTCTCAGAATAATTTTGTCATGAGTATGTTTACATGTACACTAATATTACACTACTGTTCCATGACAGTACTGTGAATTTGAATCAGGTGACATGTAAACAGCATAGTCTGGATTAGGTTATTTTCTGGGTGGAGCAGTTTTCAACTAAGACAATACAGTACTGGACATGCTGATATTAGTCCAGGTTAGTGAGTATTCTGAACATGTTTGCAGTGCATTCAGAATATATGTCTTATTAGCAATTTACTGTCACCAGGGGGAAGAGACAAAGATCCTCTAGAAGAGACACATGCTTTAAAGAAAAGCCCATGTAAAAGGTTAGAAGGAAATAAACACCTACTGTTAATCATGACAGAGCCTATCAGCAGGTTTTTGGATTGGTACAAATATTGGAAATGCATAGATGTTAAATTAATAGATAGTCCCTATATGTTATACAGTGTCTAAATAAATTAAAAGAGATGTTTTCACACAGTGTGATATCTGCAATTAGAGAACAAAATGAAAAGACATGCATGTTAAAAGGAATATTAGCGGAATATTCTTTTGCATTGGCCGCATAAACAGCTTATTCAGAATTGTCTTTGTTTTTTTTTTTAAAAAAAACAATATTTTGTGTGTATAAAGTCAGTACATCCATGTCTTTTTCAGATGTTGGAGGAGCTGTTGCATTTGAGGTAGAAAAGGATGAGGAAGACTCTGAGAAAAAAGACGAGATGGACGATGACACCATGTTTACGGGTCTAGGGGAAGATGACAAGTCCAAGCCTTCGGTGGCTCCGCGCTGGGTGACACGAGTTTTTGCTGCTGACTGCTTGTGCCGTATCATCCTGCTGTGTGAGAATGCAGATAAAGCACATTTTGACCTGGCAGCTGCTCGCTCTGCACAAGCCAAGAACCCCAAAGGTACCATTAATGACGCTGCCAAACAAAGTGGCTGCTGTAAGAGTTCAGATAAGGAGTTGTGACGCCACCTGTGATTTGCCACTGTCAGTCAAATCAGGAGGCCTAAGAGCTGAGGTTTACAAAAATGTTTCCCTTAAACTATATTGCTAAGTTATAAATCAAAATTAAAACAGGCACGTAGAGAGCAAAGACATGTGAACTGGAGTATAGCTGTTTGATCAGCAAATGGTGCTGATTATGCTGAAAAATGAACTGTAGTGTACGGTATGAGTTAATTTTCCATTGGGCTGTACTAGGCTCACTTAAGAATAAGCCAGTGATTGTGTTGTTTATATAGTTTCCTTTTTCAAACATATGGTTGAATGAGTTTTAGAACCTGTTGTTTTGGGTTTTAGGTTTCTTTTATTCCTTTTGTTTATTGTTTTGTTCATCTTAGTCTATGTTCTTAATGTCTTCCTTTTATTCTTTCATTTTCTTGATTTTGTTTTAATTTTTACTCACTTTTCAGTTGCTTATTTATCTTCAGTTTGTTATATTTTGTATGTTTGTTGTATTATTGTGTTCATTTTTGTTTATGATGTTCACTTTTTTGTTTAATTTTTTGAATTTGTTCATTTTAAATTTTGTTGTCCAGACAATTGTATATATGGTAGGATTTTTTTTTTTAACATTTAAGTCGTGAGGAAATGTCACATTCTCTTTTGGACCATGAGCTAAAATGTTTGGAAACCACTGAAGTAAGCAAAAGTGGCAGGGATTTTATTTTCACTGTGATAGAGTGAAAAGCCAGCTTAAAAACCCAATAGAACTCTAAAGCATTCTACCGACCAGACAGTGCGAGCATGCTGTGGTGATTTTCCAGTGGTGTGAAAACTGGGACTGGGTGGGTGCTGGCCTGTGTGCCGGTGCACTTCAGCTAAAACTCAATTAAACCTCAGCCCCAGTGTTGATATCTGGTTTCTCCTGGGACACTGCATGTAGTCCTCTTTGTGATCGCAGTCACATTATTGCAGCCATTGCACATCATATAACTTACAAGTTGTGTCAGTTAATGGAATCACAATACCAGTATGAAACTTGCAGGATTGACAGTCTTCATCTCTACATGCTCGAGATTCATACAATGTGCAATAAATGTAGTTTTAACAGTATAAATATCTGGAAATAAGTTACAAAGCGCTAATACAAATGCTTTTTTTCCAGCCACATCAGAGGGGAATCGTCTCTAACCTGCTACAGTACTAGTGTACACCAGTCTTCAAAAGATTAATTACGGAAACAAACAATGACTGGATAGTGTTGATAGAAATCTAGATCGCATCATCTTTTTAATATGTGTAATTGAGTAAGTATTTTTTAAATTCTGATTACTTAACCTTGGTTGTTTGCTCAGGGGACCTGTTAGTACTCCATTTGTCAGACTTGATCCGCATGGCCTTCATGGCGGCCACAGACCACAGTAACCAGCTGAGGATGGCTGGCCTGCAGGCTTTAGAGGACATCATTAAAAAATTTGCCTCTGTCCCAGAACCCGAGTTCCCAGGGCATGTCATCTTGGAACAATACCAGGCCAATGTGAGTCAGAAATAGAACAAATGCAATTATGCCACAAAAATCCCAAATCAGAGCTCACGGCAAATGTAAAGAAAGAAGACTGAACTCATTGGCATATGCTTTCAGGTTGGAGCTGCTCTTAGACCTGCGTTTTCACCTGATACTCCATCCGACATCACAGCAAAGGCGTGTCAGGTAAGATACTCTGCCTGAATGAATATTTAAAGCAACGTTTTATCCTTATCCTACAGTAATGCATTGTCTTGTGCTTTTGTTCTGTGATATTTTTCCAAAAAACCCTCATAATTATGTTACTTTATTTAATGATGTTCGAGCAGTGAATTGCTACTGCATAATGAGTCATCATCCCCATAAACCCAGCAGCGCCTGAGTTTTTAATTTGATGCTCTTTGATGAGTGACAGTGGAAAATAACAAGCATGCCTTTCAGCACTAACACTAAAATCTTTTCCAGTTTAATATCCCTCTTTCTCTGCCTGAAAATTGTTTGCCAACTCTGACAATTTGGCTTTATAAATCATTCTATCAAAAAAGACACTTTGTTAACAGAAAAACATACCTAACTGAAAGTGCCTTATGATATTACCAAGATTCAGAGAATAAGACCCCTCCACATTTTGGTACCACTTTTTACTCTTGTGAAGGATTTTTAAATATTAATAAACACTTAAAAAAAATTATCAGAGTATTCATACTCCCCATTTGGCAGTGTTGGTGCTATCTAAACTCAGATCTCTCTATTTCCTCAATATAACATTAAATTATAACATGGACATGCATTTGGTTACTAAGACATGCTCAGATGGTTAGATGTTCTAACTTATTAATGACTGTCAAATTAATCTGACTGGTATAAATGCAGTTGAAAGCTCAATGACCAAGAAGATCTGAGGATTAACTGAAAATTGGATTCACAATTTGGCAACAGCACGTCACTGTTGTCCTTATTTTCTAACATGTTACAGTAGATAATTAACATGTGATGCGTTCGTAGCCTGATTTTAAACAATTCAGAAATCCTTATGTGACACCCCTCTGGTACCACATTTCTCCACCTGAACCCTGTAAAATACCTCTCAGAGGAAAATGGACTTGTCACAGAACTTCAAGAAAAACTGAGCTGTTTTTTTTTCCCCAAGAGAACAAAAGAAGCACAGAAGCTGTGACTGTAAATTATGATTATTCCACCAATGATTGCTTTCTGAATTGTGGTTAACATATTAGCATTGAATTTATATAACCTCATAAATGTCCTCTTCATTTATACGCCCTTAACCTGTCATTTCTGTTTTGTATTCACTGTTCTTTGACATAAGACAAGTAAAAGCGGCAAAATCACTGGTCATTGCAATGTAACTTCTGATGCCTGTTACGTGACTGCAGGTATGCAGTACATGGATTGGTAGCGGTGTTGTCAGTGACCTCAATGACCTGCGGCGAGTCCACAACCTGCTGGTATCGTCACTAGACAAGGTGCAGGCAGGAAAGGGCTCCTCCAGCCAACTGTACAGTGAGAGCGCCACCACGATGGAGAAACTGGCTGTACTGAAGGCCTGGGCTGAGGTGAGGCACACGCGCCGCTCTGGTGTTTGTCCAGTAGCGAGTGATTCAGTCTGACACATGGACTTTGTTCTTTAGGTGTATGTGGTGGCGATGAAAATCAAGAAAGAGGCAGAGTCGAAGCCACTCAAGCCAGTGAGAAGTGGGGACGAGGATGAGGATGAGGAGGACCTTGGGGCTGATTTTCTCCCTCCTGACAGTCTCATCACATTGGTGCAGCCAGAATTACCTTCGCTGAGCCGCCTGTGGTTGGCCATGCTCCGAGACTACGCTCTGCTGACTCTGCCCGCTGAGTTCTCCAGTCAGCTACCTCCAGATGGTAAAGGACACATTACTGCCTACTCAATGCACATGATATCAATACAAAGATACATGCATACAAATATTTTTAGGTCGTGATACTGGTGAGGCATTATGTTGTCGCGCTGACTTTCCCTTAGTTGAGAAATGCCTTGAGGGAGTTTGCTCTAATTTCACTCTCGGAGTCCAGAGTGAACTGCTTTTGGAATTGATTTAAGAATTCATACATTATTTAGGACAACATTTCACTCAGTGCTTCAAGTAAAATATGCCTGAGTGATCAAATTAGTAATCATAATAACCATGGCATAATTTAATGTAATTTTGTGACAGATGACAGTGCTAATTTGCTTTGTAGACTAATGGCTATGATTAAAGAATCTAAAGATCATAAATTATAAAATATAATGTTACACTGTTTTATTGTTTATACTTAATTTTTCTCCATATTCTGATTATAAACAAACTTAATCACTGTAATATTTCTGTCTGTGTTGTTTTAGTATCTGTGTAGTATCTTTTGTCACTCCTCTGTCCACTAACCCCAACAGGTCGAGGCAGATGGCCGCCTATCCTGAGCCACTGGTTCTACTGGAGGTTTTCTCTTCCGTTAAAGGAAGCTTTTCCTCCCTCGTCGTCCTTGGCTTGCTCTCGGTGGTTCTGTTGGGTTCACTGTCTATACAGTCTTGAGGTTTCGGCCTTGAATTGTGAAATGCCTAGAGATAATCATCAATTATTATTGATGCCATACAAATAAAATTGAATTGAATGTTTCTGAAATGTTTCAGGGTCTGACCATAAAGAAAGTTTAAAACTAGAAAAAAATACTTTTAAGTCGTTTTCATCATGGTGAATAAGAACTTCTTAATTTACCTTCTATTTCAGGTACTTCTAGAGTTCATTTACTTTACTACAGCTGTGCTTTTGTCCTGTTACATCTTTGACTAATAATTACTGTGACTATAAGTTGCAGATTTTCACGTTGTAGCATGGTTTATTCACACAGAAAAATGTTAAATAGAACATTTTTTTAAACTTTTAATTAAATAAGTTATTTTTCTGAACATTACCTGTGATTTGGCTGGTTGGGGCTGTCCTTTTGTCTGGGTGCTGTGCAGCTCAAAACACAAGTGAAATGCGTGACGGGATAGTCACCTTTCTTGTTAACAGTCCTAGTGAGAGGCAGGTCAAACATCAAAGCTACTTCATCCATATTTATGATGTCGTCTGGTCCCATGAGTGAATTTGCTGAAGTTTGTAACTTTTCCCTCATAGTTAGGAGGGAGTTGCTGACACAGAGTCGTCCATGCCCTGACAGGCCTTTTTGTCTTATAAATCTTAGCCCAAGCTAGTCCACCTCTAAAATCTTTTATCTTCTTTTTGTTGCACAGGGGAAAACACCTCCATCATCTGCTTTCTGTATGTTCACCCAGTCTTCAGGAATGCTTTCAAGTTCAGGCCATCTGCTTTTCTTACCTCTGAAAGATTTTGTTGTCTTTTTGCAGTTCTTCACGCTGCCGTTGTTTGTCCCAACAAAGACACAATTGTATGTAGCTGCAGTAGTTTTAACCAGACACTGTAACAGCCAAGCCCCCCCCCCAAAAAAAATGGTACCCTCCAAGTGGGTGCCCCGCGTATGTGCAGCCCATACTGTGAGCCCCACAGCGTGTTGTGTAGGAAAGCCCTGCATGCTGATTAACAAGCTTCATGCCGTTAGCCAGGAAAAAGTCATAGATTGGCCGCAGCAGCTTTTAAGCTGCGGTGTCCAAACTGCAGGAAAAAAGTATCAGTCTATAGCAGGGGTTGGCAACCTTTGCGAGCAAAAGAGCCATTTTAGCGCCTCTCCCACTAAATATAATTTGCCTGGAGCCG
>JAQQAE010005540.1:0-17527 GCA_029823295.1 Pseudamia nigra | reverse complement strand
CCTCGGTCGCCGGCCTGCGCCCCCCCCCGGCCCTTGCAAGCATTGAGGGGTAGGAAATGGATGGATGAATCCCTCCAGGTTAGTTCTGCACCCATCATAACTCAAACTAGTTTGTAATTATTTCAGAATGAAAACATGAGATTACAAGTGGGAGCCCTCCTCCTGAAACGAGTGGATTTGCCTTATTTGGAGTGACCAGGTGAGGGAAGGAGTTTAGAAGTCTGGCGGGGTCTCATGTCAAGTACAAACTTGTCTGAGTAGGTTTCTGAGTGCTGCAAGAAACAAATTAATAGTGAACAAATATTGCTATTACTATTGTTAGTGATGTTGCATAGACATATTATCAGAATGTTGCAGTGCTTCAGACTGTGACCGAAATTGTCACATACGCGACTAATTTTTATGTTTTGCGACTAACCTTCTGACATCAGTTGCACACGTACAACCAACACAGTACTAGGACAAAATACAGAACAAAACATTATGAGTTATTTTGTGTAGAGCTCACATTCACAGCAGCATTGTGAGTCTCTTAGTCTGGAGCACATGATGCCATAATTAACTCCTGTGTTTTCATACTAAACACTCCCTGCCCGACAGCATATTGGTCCGGAGATGTCACATGACAGGAGGAGCGGTAGACTCCTTTTAGCTTTGTTTGTTTGTAGCCTGCTAGCACCTGCTCAGCAAGTCATCACATTGAAATGTTAATGAGCGGAGAAAATGTCGAAATGTGTGACATAAAGAGGAGCATGGTATGGACTTATTTAAACCAGATGACAAACTACAGCAACAGGTTGTTTGTGTGAGAAGAAAATTCAGCACAGCAGCGACACAGGTAATCACGACAACACCTGAAAACACATCATGAGACACATGTCCAACACAGTGTTTTAAAGTCATATTTGCAACATTGAAGTTGTTGAATGGTCATATTATTGTCTTTGGCAATAATATCTTGATTGAAAAAAAAATCACCAATAAGAAATTATCAGTGTCGGCATTGATTCAATTTACCAAAAAAGTAACCAGTGTCATATCAAATCTTTAAAATGTGGTATCATCCGTGCGTGTGCATTCTGTGGAGGGTCATCCTGTCAATCACGTGGAGGTTGAAGTTATGTCCCTATTCAGTATTTGATAGCTTTTAGTAAAGAAGGGAACAGACTAAGGTCATGATGTGGTTCAAAGGCTCATTTATTTCCTTCTGTCATACATTCTTAAAATCAATTCATTTTCAACATTAAATCAATAATGCTAGCAGTTGTGTAATTAATGTTTTTATGCAAGGAACATATTTCTTTCCGTTAGGTCATATGTTTCTGTGAAAGCCAGCGAGGCAGGATCTGTACTGTGTGGTAGTAGAATAAGTCGGTTTCAGATCATATGAGTTAGATTGTGAAGGTTGTTGGAAGTTTTTCTCTTCCGTTAAAGGCGTTTTTTCCTCCCTCCCTGTCAGCCCTGGATTGCTTTGCTTGGTTCTGCTGGGTTTACTCTCTGTATAGTCTTGAGGTCTCGGTCTTAAATTGTGAAGCACCGAGAGATAATGTTCGATTATGATTGGCACAATACAAATAAATTTGAATTGAAAATTGAATTGAATTTGTGGTTCACAAGGAGAAAATATCTCCTTGTAATGAATCCATACAGTCTTTCTGATCATTAAGCCCTTTTTGTCTTCAAGTAGAATCAAGGATAAAACGCTGACATTGCAAATATCAACTTTGGTCCAAAGTGCACATATAATCACTACCAATGAGAGAACTCAAGCCTTTCATATCTGTTTCAAATTTTAATTGCTTTAATTTTCATCTTCTGTTTATGGTGCATAATATCAAGGAAAGTAAAAGCTGAAATTCCACCTTCTTTTCATGCGACTCTTTATAGCTTTATGAGATTCAACTACTTATCTAAGTGTTGTGAGAGACGATTACTTCATCAGAATACAGCTGCATAAACATACTGTAACATAATCTGAATAGTCTGTTTTTATAATTAACTCTTGAGTGTATTTGATTAATAGGTTGGAACATATTAATCAAAGATAAACCTTGTCACTAATAGTATCTAGTGCCCACCTTTGTCACTGTAGAGGAGGATAAGAGATGCATTGAGTTATTAGTATAAGTACTCATAGGTTTGTGGAAAGTAGCTATGAATTAATATATTAAAGTAAGAAGGCTCTGACACGTACCGTACATATCAAAGTTAAATTCTCACCTTTTTGTTCAAACTTACTCACATCACAGTAACATGCTACAAATACTGTACTATTAAACCATTGTAATGTCTAATGAGATGCAAACCCCAATGTCAGTTGGGGTCAAAGTTGATGCCTAAGTTGTAAATAAATTTGCAAATCCTTTTCAATCTGTCTTCAGTTGAAAACACTGCAAAGACATGATGGGCAAATTTATTTTCAGATCAACAGAACTTGAAGTGCTGTGATGCCTTTTTGAGCTTTTCCCATCTGTTATGTCCTGCTGTGTGTCATATTCATACACGCATATACCTATGGATGATCTTTTTTGTGCTGATTTGAGAACATACACTGCTGGTCAATGTTGGGAACAAACTCAGGACCCTCTTGCTGTGAGGTGCCAGTGCTAACCACTGCAGCGCTGTGCTGTGGGTTCTCTCTGGGTACTCTGGATGTGCATGTGAATGGTTGTCTGTCAGCCCTGTGATGAACTAGCAACTTGTTTAGGGTGTACAGACCTTTGCCGTAAGCTGGCGAGGACAGACTCCGGCTATGTGAGAGCTGCCTCTGCTGCAGAGGAGAGGTTTTGGTAGAATTTCCAGACTCAGAAACTGAGACATGCAGTTTGATGGTTTTGGCAAAAAATCTGAAAAACCTCAAGATCTTTGGGGACATATGGACTGACCTTGATTTCTTAATGTTATGATGGACCGTCCCCTACTTGAATCGCTACCTTATCATGGTGGAGGGGCTTGCATGCCTGAATGATCCTAGGAGCTATGTTGTCAGGGGCAATTTGCCCCTGGTAGGGTCTCTCAAAGCAAATTGGTCCTAGGTGACAGGTCAAACTAAGAGTGATTCAGAAGACCCTTGTGACTATGCCTTTATGTGGGCCCACCATCTGCAGGAAGGGTCTGGTGCTGTGTGGTTTGGGTGGCAGCTGAAGGCAGGGGCCTGGGTGGTCCAATCCCCAGTTGCCAAAACTAGCTCCAACTAGGAGAAGGCACTGGGGCAGACCCAAGACACGCTAGAGGGACCATGTCTCTCAGCTGGCCTGGGAATGCCTGGAGGTCCCCCAGAAGACCTGGAGGAGGTGTCTGGGGAGAGGGAAGTCTGGGCTTCTCTGCTTAGGCTGCTACCGCTGTGATCCTGACCAGGATAAGCGGAAGATGGATGGATGGATGGACTGTCTTTTCTCTTTGTTTAACTGTTTCCTGCTATAATATGGATTTGCACAGTAGTTGTAGTGGAACTAATGGGAGTACTGACACAGTACCCATCCTTCCTCTGCACAAAACAACTGATGATCAACTGATAAAGGCAATAAATGGAACAAATAAACTCTTGGCAAGACAGACGTGGGAACTGAAAACCATTTCAGGTACCATGAGTGTGCAAAGCTGTCAAAGTTAAATGTATCTACTTCAGAGATTCTAAAATATAGAACACGTTCCGGGTTGTTTAACACTTTATTTATTACATACTACTAAATTAGTCAAATGACTGTATTAAATGTGGTTATGTGTGGAACCAGTGTGGTTTCCGGGTACAGATCGGGTAGCAACATTACCGTACATTTATCCAGTGGGCTATGACCCGGGTTGTTTAGTGAGCCTGATGCGACTGTAACTTAAAACTGTAATACTGCCATTGGCCGCTGGGGCACCGTTCCTAAAGAGTTACATTGTACTTCTCTGTAGAAATACTACAGTAAGTGAATACATTTTTGTCATGAGGCATCATGGTCTCTAATGTTTTATTTGGACCCTCTAATAAGTGATCTGGTCCATCTTTAACTTTTGCTCCATTGTTAAGATAGGAGTCGGACCAAGTCGGACCTTCATGTCTTCTATTTATTCAACAGAGCAGAGTATTACCTGATATACACTCAACTGTGTTTAAGTGCTTACAATAACCTCACCGTAATATAATTTTGTTTGGCAAAGCTTGGCGAAGTTTTACCGCATCAGCAAGGTAGCAGTTAGCATTAGCTTAAGCATAAGATTCCTGACATGCTCTGGTAGCTTGGTCACCATACATCCAAATATAGTTACATCCTGTTTTTGGCTCCCAAATGTCGTCCAGGAAGTGACAACCTGATTGGGCTCAAAACTCAGAAACCAATGGGTGGCGTCATGGCCATTCTGTCACTAATGTATCCAGTCTATGCATTTATCATGTGATGGAAATGCAGTCTACTGAGACGTTACTACCTTCGCAATAAATTTTGAATTTCTTAACTTGTAAAAGGGTAGTTCTCTACAGCCTACCCTGTTCTTGTCTTAAAGCATTGTAAAAGACATCATAAAATGCTACTGTGGACATTACTGAGTTAATAAAGGGTCTTAAGTGCTTGTTTGTTGTGCTTTATGCAGCATCTTGCCTCAGCTCTACCCATGCTCCTCGGTGGGTGGGCGGGCAGTTGTGTGTGTGTCTTGTGCAGTCCAACAGGCAGGCCTGTGCTCACAGAGCAGATTGCCTGGCTGCTAAAGAGGTGCTGAGGCCTGCGGTGCTCCTCCCCTCCTTCCACCCGCCCAGTGGAGCTCCGCAGATGCCCAGGTACTGTAAGCGCTCGAGCCCCTGCCAGTCGACGGGACGGGTGGAAGGAGAAGTGACAAGCACAGGCCCCACGCTGCTCGCCAAGCTGTCCTGCAGATCTGCTCCCTCACTTTCTGTTTTCATTCTACCCAACTCAATGCTTTGTGCCCACGCAGGCCTCCTTACCCCAGACTGGACCGGGGAAAAAGGAGAAAAGAGGACGAAGGGAAACAAGCGAAGGAATTGTGTTGACAGTGGGAGAGCTGAGCGGAGCGGTGAATGCCCTTCATTACGAGCAGTCAGAGGCCGCTCATGGCAGCCCGCATCTGCTTCCATGTGTATCTGTGTGTGCGTCTGTGTGTGTGTTATGTCATCATTCCGTCCCGAAACACCTCTGAATCACTGCTGCCTCATAACCATTTCTTCATTACAATACTCCAGATGGAAATAGTTGTTACTCACTGTAGCTAAACTAATTTGGTGTGAATACTGATTTTTTTTCCCCCTATTGTTGCTGTTTGTCAGGAATGAAAAACGAACGGCTGCATGGTGCTTCTGTCTAATGGAATGAATTTTGATTAGAGCAGAATAGATTGCGGTGACTTCATCACTTACAGCAGTGTTTTAAATGTTGACTGTGGTCAATCGCATTATCCCGTGAGACTCAGCAAGGCTTGGAAAATAACTTTTAAAAGAAATAGTACAGTATGTATTGTCAAGATTCTTAATAAGTCAGAAATAAAAAAAATAAAATGTAGAAGGACAAAACTCATTGAGAATATGCAAGTTAATTAAGAAAATGAAAAGTGAGCAAAATAAGAAAGAGTAAGTGTAAATGACCAAAATGATGAACTGTGTCAACAAAGGGAGCAAAATAAGTAAAAAAAAAAAAAGGTAACCAAGAAAATTAACAAAAAATGTACACAATAAGGAATGAAATGGGCGATAATTTAAAAAAAGAGGTGAAGCATGTGAACAAATGGAAGCAAAATAATCAAAAATGTACAAAATAAACAAGAAAATAAAAAGAACAGGCCATATAAATTACAAAAAGAGCAAAAATGAACAAAATAATCAAGCATTTGAACAAATTAAGCCAAATTTGACAGAATAACTAAAAATATGAATGGAAATGAGGAAATTGAAACAGAGCAACAATGGACAAAATAAGAAAGAGAAAAATGAGTTTCAGTTTTCTTCATTTTCTTTATTAATTTTGTTCATTTTCTCAGTCATTTTTCTCATTTTTCTTTAGTCAATTTTCTTTTATTTCTTCATTATTTGCATAAGGTTACTTAATTTTTTCATTATCTAATTCATTTTTCCTCATTCTGTTTATTTTTTCAGTCATTTTTCTTAATTTTGTTCTTTTTTAGTCATTTTCCTCATATTTATTCATTATTTCCATAATGTTTCTTCATTATTCCACTTATTGTCTATTTGGTTCATTTCTTTTCTTCTTTATTTTCCATAATCTTGTTCATTATTTTGGACACTTCTTTTCTTTTTGTTGTTCATTCTGGTCATTTTTTAAATTTTTACATTTTTTCTTCATTTGTTAATTTTTTTTTTCATTACCTGTTTATTTTTGTCATTACGTTGTTCATTTTTTTAATTATTCTGTTCATTTTTGTCTTCACCAATCATTTTTGGTCACTATTTTCTTCATCTACTTTACTGTTTACTGTTCATTTGTCACTCATTTGATCAATTTTCTCTTCTATCTCCGTCAGCATATCTAATTACATTTAAAAAGTAAAATACAGGAAAATAAATACTATTGTGGATTAATTTAAAATGGGAAATAGTGATGATGTGGCAGGTTATAATGTTTTTTTCTTTTGGATCTGAGGTAGATGATGCGCTCATCTTTGAAGTCTTGAGCTGGAAAAGTTTGTGGAACATCGTCTTAATGAAGAATAAAACTCAGGATATCATTATTAATGGGAAAGCAATAGAGGCACACAGCAACACTGGCAGAAGGGCAAACAGAAGGAGTGTGAGTGGGAAGACGAGAAGGTGAAAATGGCAGACAGGACGTGCATAGTGTGAGCACAAATCCATTTTGGCTGCGAATCGTCACTTTTGTTTGGCATGGAGTTCGGCGGGGACAGTGGCATGATGGGTTTATGGTGACAAACCTTATGACAAGAGATGTCAGCGCTCCGTGGTGAAAGGGACGTGCGGACTGAGGGTGATGGCAAGCCAAGAACCACGAGGCAACTGAGATAATTCAGAGCGAGAGGAACAAAGACCGTGGAACAAAGGATAGAATTAGGGACTTATGACAAAGACTGACCACTTTCAAGAACAACCAATAGCCATTTATGTCACATTAGATACAATATCTCTGACAAGTATAAGTGCATCAACAACTTAATTACATTGTAAGCTTTGATAGGTGTGTGGTTTCTCCAACATTCACCCAGTTGCATGTACAAGAGCAATAATTTCCAAAAATTGCACTTTTTACTGTTAGCTACATTTTTTTTTTTTTTTACATTACATGCAAAAAAAAAACTTCTACTCAGTTAAATTTGGCCACAGCTCAATGACGCAAATAAAAAAAAAACAGTAAAATCCAGCGAATGAGGATACAATGAACATAATCAAGTAAATTAACAAAAACTAGAAGTCACTCATCAGAGGTGCTAACCCACGCCTCCTGCAGACCCAACATTATATTATACAGATGACTTGTGCAAACATTTTAAGAAAATATCAGCAATGAGTAATAGTGTTGACTGTTAAGATCAGTAACTATGATTGATATATTTATTTAAATTCAACAGGAGAACATATAGCTTAATAGAACAAAAAAAAAGACAAAAGAAGCCAAGTCAAATTATGGTCAATGGTCAATGAATTTAGTTTATAATTACATGCATGCAGTGTCTGTCTATTGTCTTTACCAATATTATATTTCTTTATAAAATTGTGGTATATTATGGATATTAAAGATCTTTATATTTAATGCAATGGCTTTGTTCTGAAAATGAAAAGCTGAAAGATGTTCTTCCATCATGTTAGTTTGAGTTTCAGTTGCTGGTGACAAGTCCGCATTGGTCACAGCATCAACTGTATGTTTGGAATTTAAGGATAAATATAAGAATAAACACAGTTCTTATACCATGTTCAATGTCCCTTCCTTCATATGGATCAAATTATAAGCCATAAAGTAAATTTCAAACTTATTGACTTAGTGACCTATTTTTGACCCCTACTGATGTCAAAGGTCAAGTGCAAGGTCAAGGCCATTTGACCCTCAGGAGGTGTCCGAGACCCTATTCTAACTTGTGTTAAAATTTCTTGCTCCTAGCTCCAATAATACAGTCACCATAAATGAAAATGTATTTTAATCTTTCTTGACCTAGTGACCTTCGACCTTTTGACCTCAATAACATAGCCGGGGCAAGGAACTAATGGCCAACCCATGTACCCAGCTTGGTGACCCTAACTCCATCCACAAACAAACTAAGCAACAAAACAGGCAAAATGAGCATAATGAAGTAAATTAACGAAAAAGAGCACAAATCAACAATAAACAGCAAAATTTTCAACAAAGTAAATTGCTACAAATGTACAATACATCCAACAAAAATGAATTATGAACAAAAATTAACAAAGCAATCGATTAAATTGACAAAATGCATTAGGAAATGTGGAAAAATTAGAAAAAATAATCAAGTAAATGAAGAATGCAACCACCAAAATTGAAAAAAAAAAAATCAACATACACAACAAAGTGAGCAAAAATTATCAAAACATTGAAGTAAATTAACAAATATGAACAAAATGGTAAAAAAAAAACACAGCAAAATTTGCAAAAACTACTCAAAATAATGAGGTAAATTAATAAAACTGGATAAAAAAATTGAACAAAGAATCGAGAGATACACAAATAACTAGCAAACTGAAACTTAGTTCCTCTCTGCCAGTGGCTGTCTGCCTGCCGGGGCTGGTGTTGCCCCCAAGGTCACCCCAGACTGTCCTAGACAACCCAGGTCGCAGCAACAAGACCCCTGGCCGATCTCATTGCCCTGCTGCAGCTCAGGACCACCCTGCCTTCAGACAGACACTCAAAACAAGATCGATCCTCTCCCACAGCAGTCTCCTGGCCATCGACCAGGTCTGCTCCATGGACCATCCCTCCATGTACCCTGTGCTAACAAAGATGCCCAGTGTCGCCCCATCCAACACACCTGATCTGGAGCAGGTGACATACAGTGACCAGGATCCACCGATGGACGATAAACTAAGTCCTCAGTTCTGTCTCATTCAGCACAAAGTCTGTCCAGCAATTACCGAAGACACGCAAAGTGGTCAAGAAGTAGTTCGGTTACCATCTCTGTTCCGTGGTCAGTGTCCAGGCCTCACGAGAACACAGCAAGACCAGAAGGACCGAGAAGTGAAAGACTCTGAACGGCCACAGGTGCCACATCATCTTTTCCAGTGAATTCATCGCCTCCTGTACAGGGGTAAAGTAACAACTAACCTCGACCTGGTAAGTGGCAGAACAGTGAAATACGCTGCTGAATGCCAAAATAAGTGAACAAGGCCACAACTTTCCACATTCTCACTATGTACACATATAGAGTCAATGCAACATCCAAGAAACCTGCGAAGACCCGACACTAGTTATCGTGCATTGTATGTTTCCATCAGTGTTTCATCATTTTAAAACATCACATTTGAAGAGAAGGATGGAAATGACAAAAAAAACCCACAAACTTTGGGTGGTTTAGACTTTTTCAGAAAGAGTTATTAATACAAGATGGAAAAACCCTGTCAATACCTTGCTTGCCCTTTGTATGTGTTTTACTGCTTTTATTATTGAGTAGTTGCTTTGTTTTTCTACTTTTTTTTATTATAGCTTGCTGCCATTATTCACAATAACAATTGCATTGTTCAATTTGTGCTTTTATTGTTCTTCCATGTTCATTTTGGGTCATTTTATTGCTTATTCTGTTCATTTATGTTCATTTTGCTGCATATTTTATGTGCCTTTTTCCTTATTTTTAATATAGTTTCTCATTTTAATTTAATTTGAGCCTGTTTTATTTCTTTTATGTTTAATTTGGTTTATTTCATTGCCTATTTATTTATTTTTGTTCCGTTTTGCTGCTTATTTTAACCTAATTTTTTTGTTTTTTTTTTTTTGTTCACATTATTCCTTATTTTGTTAATTTTGCTGCTTATTTTGAGTTCATTGATTATTTTTATTATAAATGTATTTGGTTTTGTTCATATTATTGCTTGTTTCTAATTTATTTGGCTCCAGATTTTGTTCATTTTTATTCATATTGCTGCCTAGTTTAAGTAAATGTTTCTCATTATTATTTTTTACTTATATTTGTTCATTTTGTGTATCATGCAATTCATTTTTTGTTCAATTTTGTTGCTTGTTTTGTTCACATTAAGTTGTTTTAACTCATTAAACAGGCAGTTAATGGGTTAATAGAAATATTTTTAATGATATTTAGGCACAAAAGGAGCCATTTCTACAGATATATATCCTTTTCTGTCTCGTACTTTTCCAAGTCCATAGATATTGGTTTTCTAGTATAATATTCTTCCCAGAATCCTGCAAACCTAGCAATAAAAATGTAAAAAAAGTTGCAAAAACATTAAATGAAACATAATCTCCATGATTAAATGAGCGCTACGATGTGAAGTATGTTCATAGACATCTGACACTGAATTATGCCATTCAGTGAGAGGATTTTTAATGAAAAACTCATTCTCGAGAAAAGGTCAGCAAGTCTTATCTTAAATGAATGAGTGCATGAACACTGCCACTAATGAAAATGAAAAGAATATAATTTCCATTTTACATTTGAAATTGATTGAAGAGAAAGAGGACTGACCCTTCCCAGTTTCAACTTTCTCTAACTAGTCTGATACATACCTTATCAAACACCACAGCATTGGCTGTGAGCATGACAATTACACTAACAGGGTTTCCCTTTACTGATGGAAAAAAAAATAGGGCAGTAAAGGTCATGTTGACAGGCTGTCTGGCCCTCTCCACATCCATTTGTCCAGAGGGACAGTAAATAAAGTGGAGAGTGAGAATAGTAATGGAGCTCTTCATACCCTCAATGGCTTTAAACGGAATAATTGAATCTCCAAACAAAGTGTTATCCAAATCAGCATTTTGCTACGATGACTGCTCACACTGGTGGACAAAATCTAGTGCAAACATGTACGCAACTATGGGTGGACAATAACAGATCCCAGTGGATATTCCCGCTGGATAGTGATATACAATATCTCATAATTAATTTAAAATATTTATCATGTAAATTTCTTAAAGGCTATCCATACAGAATATTTGAAAAACAAAAAAAGACACCTAACTAACAATACATGCAGGATTTGGTTGGTTCCAGTTTCCTGGAACCAATACTTGACTCTCCCAAATTGCCCACAGGCCAAAGTAACCGTGATGTCATCTGTGTGTTTCTGAACTGTTCTTTTGAGACTGACTTTGTGATCACTTCCTGGATGACATTTTATAGTGTGTTCTTGATGTATGTTGAAGTTGGAATTTCCAATTTCATAGGCAGAGATTTCAGCTGAAACTCATATCCCAAGAGGTTTTCTGATGCACAAATTAAAGCCAGCTTGTAAAGGAAACACGGGATATGCAGGAGAAGGGCAAATGGTGAAGTACTGGTGAAGTGCTTGACTAGTTGACTGCTTCCAGAGGTCACATAACAAGGGGGAGGCAGGGTGAATGAAATGTATGCTGTCACCATGCAGCTCTCGTGCTATGCAATCATCCCAAAACTATGTGGTCATGACAAAATACTATGAGAATCAAAGTTCAAACCCCTTCACAAGTACTGTTCAGTTTCTATGTATTGCATGTTACTACACTGTTTATATGTGCAAAATGCCACATGAAGTTGCAGTCATATAGAATGAACATGAGTTTGGAAGCAGTCTATGCTCCAAATGAACTGGCTTTCCAGTGTGCTTCCATGTTTTTTCCAACTTCGCAGCTGGAACACAATCAGCTTGGAGTTCACGTTACTCCCAGTATTCACCTCTAAATTCCAGGAAACTGGAAAACACCATTAGAGCTAAAAAAGGAAGTGGTCATATTTGGATGAATGAAGGTTGGACTGTGGGCAATGGGCAAGATACTGCTAAATGACAGTAACCTGGTAAAACTTCAAGAATTGCCTTGCAAAGTCAAATTGCAGTCAGGAATAACAATGCTCTATTAAATAAATAGAAGCTATGAAGGTCTGATTTTGCAGACGAGTGGAGCTTTCATACAGACCTGTCAATCAAAGCCCAGAACAACAAAGATTTATCAGATGATTTCCCATAATATCTTAATAATGGAACCAAATTTAAAGACTGGACCACTTATTAGGGTCCAAATACTGAGACCATGATCACCTCTTATATAAAGAGAAGTCCAATTAACTCTATGTGAGCCAGGGCTTCTTTGAATGAATAGCGCCCCAGTGGTTGCTGCTGGTATTACAACGTTATTTTATTCCTGTAGCAGCTTCACTGCACACTGGAACAGATTAATTCCAAGTGCCCCAATCACTTTCAAAACAGATGAAAACCATAATGATGACTTACTGCTCAAGGAAAATGAGATGCCGCTGGTCTCTCTGAGAAACATTCTAACTCCTGGGTACAACAAGGGTTAACACTTAGCTGCCCTTCTAAAGACAGAAATGAAAATCCATGGGAAACATCTCTCCTTATTGACCCTATCTTCACTTTACTTATTTAGTCTTGTTTTCCCCACTGTAAACCATCTCTGCAGCATGTTTTCATCATTGTCTTGTAGTGTGCACATGTTTGAGATTAGATATGATTATCTGTGAAGATTCTGCGTAGAAAGGTGATGCAACTGGATTTCAAAATCAGTTGGGTTAATTAGAATTTCTCTCAAACGTGCCAGATTTTAACAATATACTGCACATAACTGTGTCACTTTAATGGAGTGCTGCAAAGACTCAATTTCTCTTGCATCTTTATGAGTTGTGATTTCTGTATCAGGAGATGATCTGCATTACATTTCATTTGTCTTGATGTTCCAGTAACAGTGTAGCACATCACTCAATTTTCACAGGTTATACTGGAAACTTTTACAGCCGACAGACCCTAAGAAAATCCCCATAAGCTGACTTGGATACACTCGTTACTTGGACATTAATTTGTTGCAACATTAATGCTACAAATGACCCATGATGCAATGCTCTCCCCTGCTACTCAGCCCATTTAAAATCAATGTGTGTCTACAAGAGGGAAGGAGCCATAGGAGAGACACGAGAAGCATAAAGTCTCAGACGGGCAGCTTCAAAATATGATGTCTTACTCACACTCACAATGTAGTCATTTAAATCCCACATAGAACAAGCTCTGATGCATTGATTTTCGTGCATGTAAAACTGGACTGTGCATGTACACACAGGACATACAAAGGGGGTGTGTGTTACAGACCCTTGGGGGCAATTATACACTTCTTCAAACACATGTACAGTAAAGGTGCAAATGCAAGACAAATGGACAGATCGGCACAGAGCGGTATACAGAAGGAGACGCGCGAACATACTGAGACACCCCACAGATCTGGCATCCTTTTGACCCCTCCAGAGGGCACTTAAAAGGCTTCAAGACAACTTCCCCTCCCCTCTTTCTGTTCTGCAACACCTCCGCCCCCCTCTCCCACCCCCATCCTTCTGTCCCTGCTTTGGCCTCTGTCCAGACAACCAATCACATTGATAGCTTTGTTTTCAACTCTCTCAACCCCTTCTCCACCTCCATCACATCAATTCTTCCTGCAGCATGGGTAACATCCAGGAATCCAGGGCTGATAAACCCAAAGAGATGTTTTGGGAGACGGCCAGCATGCTACCAAGCCAAGCTGAGACCAACCTCACACTGGCCTTAAATTAGAGAAGAAAAACTACAAGTAGATATGTGACTGAGGCTGCCACGGGCTTGTGGGTTTTAGGTAATATTAAACCTTTTAGTGGAATTTTCTTGTACACTACGTCTTTACCAGGACAATATAATTAAACCCGTTCTATTGGATCCGAATTATCTCCACTAGCCGATCTCAGTCTGTTTAAGTTCCTTAAATACATCTGAGATTTATTTTAGGTCCAAATCATTCAGTGATTTATAGACCAGTAGCAGCGCTTTAGAGTCTATTCTCTAAGTAACTGGAAGCCAGTGTGAAGATTTTAGAGCTGGAGTAATGTGCTCTGTCCTCTTTGTCCTGGATAAAACTCGAGCCGCAGCTGTTTAATGGTCTCCTTGGGAAGTCCAGTTAGAAGACATTACAGTAGTCGACCCTACTGGAGATAAAAGCATGGTTAAGCTTGTTTTGGTGCTTTAGCAACCCCGAGGCTTGACTCTGCATGTATTTTCTGGTGATTGAAGATAAATCTATTCAATTCCTAAGATTTTCTGGATTTTGACTGTTTTACACGATGTGCAAAGGTGACTCCTGTATGAGAACTGAAAACATGGATTGATGGAGAAAGTCATCACTGGTGGGACTCGCAAATGGCGTTCCAGCTCAGGGGTGTGCAACCTGTGGCTCCAGAGCAGCATGTGGTTATTTAGCCCCTACCCGGTGGCTCTTGTGGTTTTGTGATGGAAGTCTAAAAGTCTAAAAGGAAGAAAAATGAAGGAAAACCTGATTCAAATAGTGTACAAAATGAAGGAAATAATCAAGACGATGAGGAACTAAAACTTAGAAAATGAACAAAAGTAAGCAAAACTTGAAACAAAATTTGGAATTGTACCAGATTGAGACAAACCTGAGTAAATAAATCCAGAAAATGGACAAAAAATAGTATAAAAATATAGAAAAATAAATTGACAAAAATAAAGATTATGAGCAAAATATCCACAAGAATATAATCAGGGAAATGAATCAAAATTGACAAAAAGTAAATCATTTAAAACCCTGAGCAAAAATGATAAAAAAAAAGTGAAACAATGAATGAAATAATCAATAATTGATCAGAATCAAGCAAATAATCAAGGAAATTAACAAAAGCACTGAAACAAAAATCAACAAAAAGAACAGAAAATAATAGCAAGTGGGTGTTAACGTCTTGCCAGCTAAAACATTTCAAATTTCATGTGGTATGTAAAGGGTCTGAATATTTTTGGTGGCTACAGACACTTATTTTTTTCCCCCTTTCTGTCCTAAAATGTCTCGTTAGAGGCTGCTGACACCTGGACTGGCTCATCAACAGCAGGGAATGAGTTAATTGAAGGAAAATCTGTTGCCTCTAGTTACTTGTTTGCTCTACACATTGATAAATAAATGTGTGTAGATGCATCATTTGCAAAGATATGGTAGTCAGTGTTATTGTAGTTCTGTAGAATTAGGCTCAAAGGCAGCACATACATACTGAACAGCAGGGGTGTAAAAACTGATTCCTCAGATTATTCACTGCCAATGCTCGCTAAATAACTTGAAGACATGAACCAGGTCATTAGAATTTAAAAATACACACCTTCTGCAGAGATTTCCTTTCTGTCCCCATCTACATTTTGAAGCAGTCACAGTGCAGATTCCAGCACAAAACATGAATCATTTGTATCGAACAGTGGTGTTCAAGCTGTGGCTCCAGGTCCACAATTTGCTCTTTAGCCCCTCCCCAGTGGCTCTTGTGGATTTGTCCAGTGATGGGAGTAACATATTATAATAAATCAAAAATAAACAAAACATCAGCAGTTAGAAGAAATAAAAGACCTATGTAATGAACAAAAATTAAGACAAAACCTATGAAAATAATCCAAGTCCTGCTGAATTCTCCAACCTGTGCTGCAGGATACCGGGATCTACAGCCGCACTGAGACCCATGAAAACCTAAACTCATACTTCACCTGAGGCAGTAGTCAGCTGTGTTGGCCTATCATTGAACACTTCTATAAGGGCTCTTTCGGTGTAGAGGATGGGCGCCTGATTGAAATTGATCAAAATGACCTCTTGGGTTAAAAACTCATGACTCAAAACATTTTTACAATAGATAATGCTGAAAACACTGGCACATCTAACGAAAAGGTGGCGGCATATCTCAGCAACTTCATACTGTATCTCAGCAGCTTCATTTATACAACATATTGTCACTAAACTTAACTTTTTAGAGGTGTATATAGCTTTTAATGCCTTAAATAGCTGCCCTGTAACCATAGAAGCACAGCAACAATGTGTCACAATCCTTACTGCTTCTTATTCCACTATTATTTTTAGCGTTAAGTTCTTTTTGCCCTTTGCCTTCAAGCTGACAGCCATTATCAGTAGACTACCCTTTATTGCTTGCAGTTAATCCTCACACATGCCTCTTTTGTAATTGTCTATTTAAAAGAGATATATCGTGCATTTTCTGGCATGATATTATGAATGCAGTTGTAAGCTACAACATCCCTCTCACTGTTTTTCTTTGCTAATTTGATTTCCCTTCTCTAAACGCTATCCGAAAATAAATCCAGTTTTGGTCCCTCCTTCCCCCTTGTTCTGATTGGTTGTTTGTGTTTCTGAGTGATAGCACAATCAGACCAATTACAGTTTACGGAGGTGCAGATTATGCAAATGAGACAAGAGACCAGTAGAGACTTGGGTGAAGTGAACCATGCTGAGTGGGCGGGACCTAGGCCTCAGGCTGAGGTGATTGACATTTATCAAATGTAAATTGTTTTTTGTTTTTTATTGTGTTTTAATATTGTATGCATCTCATCACTTTTATTATTTTATTGCTGTTTGTTATTTTAAATTATGTTTTTATGTGTTTTATATTTCTTACCTATACTCTATGTAAGGTTTTGCTAATGTGACCCAATGTACAGCACTTTGGCCTGTTTGGAGTTTAAAGGGCTTTATGAATAAAGCTGGTATGGTATGGTATGGTATGGTATGGTATGGTATGGTATGGTATAGTGTGGTATGGTATGGTGTGGTATGGTGTGGTATGGTATGGGAGCTGTGATGCAACATTTGAGGGAGAAGGCAAACTGTGGGTTTATAGTCAGGTTCACCTGAACCGGATCAGAAAAGCTCTGTGCACTGTTTGCCCTTGAACTGAATGTCCTGATACCACAACATTATTTTAGGGCCAAGGAACTGTTTTATCAAGTTAAAAAGCACAGATACTTACTTTTTTGTGTTTCCTTTAAACTTTCACTGGATATTTTTGGGAATAATTTTCCCCAAGTGCTTGAGCCAATGTTGTTCGCACTTGTGTGACATACAGTAGCTGCTGTGTGAGATGTTTTCATTAGAACTTGTTTATGCACTATAAACTGCACTGTATGACTTATTACATTTAATCATGTTAGAACTTCATGGAACATTAAAGCAGCTGGACTGCTACAATGATTAGGCATCAATTAAATTTTACTACGATCACACAAACATTCAGTTTGGGTAACAGGGATAATATGGAATAAGCCCTTTTTATGACAGAAACATGCAGTTTCATTTGGGATTAACTCTTCCTTTATGAGGGTGAATATGCAAATGGTACACTAATGAACTTAAAGTATTCTCTTTGTGAGAACTGATTAACCAAGGGGCTCCTGTGCTGCACATTTACATTTTTCTCAAGTCAAGTCAGGGTTCTCCAGTCACAAATTACAGTGCTTTTCTAGGCCAATTACAGTGAACAAGTGCACCATTATCCAGTTCTGAACATCACACATGTATATTTGCCCCCTTCATTTTCTCAAGAGTGCTTCAAGCCAAGGGCTTGTGCAACGTCTGTGTGTGTGTGTGGGGGGGGGGGGATGAGAGGA
>JAQQAE010005538.1:0-17528 GCA_029823295.1 Pseudamia nigra | reverse complement strand
TCTAACCTAAAACTACAACACAGCGTAACCAAATGGATATAATATGACATGAAGAGAACAGAATATGGAGAATAATTTTATATGTATTTAGGAAAAATAAATTTAAAATGATATTGACTTTTATTATAATTATGATAATGATGTCTGGTTATGTAAGGCCAGCAGAGAAGGCCATGCTGGCCCTGACGGCCCACCACTGCACTTTTTGCACTTTGTGCATGTAGCGCTGTTATTCACACTAATAAATGTAATAATATTTGCATTAACAAACCATAAAAAATACTCTACACATTTTGTGGTTGAGTCAAAATTTTGGTTTTGTACAATATCAAATATTTTCTGTTTCAAGTTTGCATGTTCTCCCCGTGTTTGTGCAGCTTCTCTCCAGGTACTCCGGCTTCCTCCCACAACCAACAGCTGCACTAAGGGTTAGGTTAATTGCCCATAGGTATGAATGTGAGTGTGAATGGTTGTCTGTGTGTATAATCCAGGGTGTACCTCGTCTTCGCCCTAAGTCAGCTGGGATAGGCTCCAGTGCCCTCCCTGACCCTTAAGAGGATTAAGGGATAGAAAATGGATGGATGGACATTATCAAATAGTAACTAAAGCATAATTATGATTGTTTTTAACTATACTAACATGCTGTGATGGACATAATTTAACCATTTCAACCAGTATTTTAAAGATTGTTTAGAAGTACCACAAGGCTGAATTTTTTTTCTAATAGTAGTTTTTAATAATTCATGCATGAAAGGGTTAAAGCACAGCATCTTTTTAATCATCTAAGGTACTGAGTTGTGCACATGGTTAAAAACAAAAATTGTAAATCTAGACAGGCAGTTCAAAGGGGATTTAATACTGTTCCTGTATTACATCTATGGAAGTCAGTGATACATTACAAAATAAAATTGACTGTGAATGTAATTAAGAAAGTTACCAGATAGTCTTTGGTTCTAACCTTTGAGTACTTACAATTCCAGACTTGCAAAAGTACAGCCCAAACTTATGCTAGCCCCTTTTTTTTGTTTGTACTTGCATTTAGGATGTAATTAGAGTTTGATTTACTAAGGCACCAGTTAATTACATTATCAGCAACAAGGACTGCCTTCTAGTTAATGCTTTCACATATTGGATTAGCAACACAGTGAATGTCAGGTTCCAGTTGAAGTTTAATGACTGCACATTCACAGCTCTGTGCTGCTGCTTTGTTTGGCGCACCATAATACAATGCAATAGTTGCATTATGCAGATTCATTAAAGGCACAGTTTTCTTTCTTCTCTGAAGCTTTGTTTTTATTATTAATTCACCACACCTTTGCACACGCTTGTGGATTACTCACCTTTTACTTACTGTCACTGAGATTTATGTAGAATGCAGGTTAATTTAAATTCTTCCTCTCTGCCATAGTCATACTGCACTTACAGTATGTGTCCGTTGTATTTTACAGGCGAGGAATTTCCCACCTGAAATGACACTCCTAAATTCTAAATTGCATAAATCCATCAAAAGACACATTCAAACCTTGATGAACTCTTTGCCTGGTTTGTTGCCCATGTTTTCCTTAAATGCATATGAATAAAGGAGGCAGGTTCAGTTATTCCACAAAGGACACTCTTCTCTGTCTGGCTGATGAATAACATGCACTTACTTTGGACTTAGCAAATTGGCCCTTAGTGTAAACCAACTGTAATGGTAGCTGCCACCAGCCTATACACTGTATGCACATAATAAACCTGTAGTACTTTACTGATGTGCTGTTTATGTAATTTATTATGTTTCCCTGGCACAACTAAGACAAATCCTTTAGCAGAAATTAGTTCAACATATAGCTGCTACAGTAAATTGGCATTTTCCTGTCATTAATGGTTATATTCCAGTACACACACCTCAGTTTTAACACCTACTTTTTTTAGTCAGGACTTTTGGACTATCCAGATTATTTGAATCAAATATTGTGCTGTTAAAGATCCACAGACAATGTGAACCAAAGAGTCCAACCTTGGTCCCATCCATCTTCTGATCAGTTCATGCACAGTGTGAAAACACATTCTGAATGACAGCCGATTAAGCAAGACAGTCCTCACTCAAGAAAAAAAAAATAGAATGTTGACAAACTTAAATAAATAACAGGCACATTAAAAACATCTGATCACAGAGCTAAACAGAACAAATGTAAATGATGTAACAAAACAAATAGCTTTGGTTCAAACTTTTAGATGTGAAAATGTTGTTTGTTCCATATCCTATCTTGTGGAATATTAATGTTTGGGAAAGAGATGATGAAAGTTAAAATTTGAACGCTCTGTGCTTCATGCACTATCAAAAGATATTCAGGAAAATAGCTTTCATCCATCTACCTCAAGGCATTTGTGCTCTATTAAATATGTGTAGCCTGACACCTTGCAGAAAAGACCGCAGCATGTAGCAGCAAGGGGAGAGTTCCTGGCATTGAGATTGATCAGGTGCAACATGAGAGAAGACAGGCTACTGATTACAGACAGTAATGATCACACGTGTCAGGTGCTTAACACAAATGCCCTCACACACTTGGACTACAACACATATGCATCATGTTGGCTACATGTGCTCATCAAAATACACATCATTCTTACTTTGTCCAGCTTAAGCATTTTAAAGGCATGACAGTAAAAATGTTCAGTAAAGTGATGCATGAAGGTACTACTGAGGAGAAGAATGAGTATTGTGTGGGAACACTCTGTGGCCCAAGGCAAAGTAATGTGGCATTTAGCAAATTACATCTTGGTCTTTTCTAGACACATGCTATGTATTGCTATCCTTATCAAGAAGATGCATCGCCAAAAGGCACAAACAATATAAGGGCAACAACTCACACTCTTCAAATGTAGACCAAAGTCTGAGGGACAGTTAAAACAAGCAAAGTTCTTCTGTGTTAAATCAGGAACTACAGCTCCTCTGGCTGTTTTGCATTGAAATTACTGACTTTGTTTGTCTTCTGTGGACATTTTTATACAGAATTGTTGTTTTAGAGATGAACCAGGCTGCATGACAATTAACTTTGAAAGATGCCATGGCCTCAAAAGGGTTTTTTTTTTAATCAAAGATATCCACTCAAGCTTGACCGTTTTTGATCATCACTACAGTTGTACCGTAGGAGCTGTGTTATACACAAATGCCATACTTGAAGTGGTCATAAGGTGTTTTAAGAAGATGAAACCCTCCAAATTATTTTTAGGAATCTACTCTTATACCATGCCTGCAGTTTGATTGATGCACTGTGTGTGTGTGCTCCATATCCGGTTTTGAGAAGCAGCTGCAATAACAGCCCAGGCTTAATAATGATTCCTAATAGGGTGCAGTAATTGGAAATAGCAACTTCATTAGTGAGTGACAGCAGCAGGTGATAAGACAGGGGAATACTGTGTAGCCAGTGATGCTAGAAACTCATTATCTGCAATGCATGCTCCACTCCTTAATTATTTGAAAGGATCTTCACACTCTTCACAGCCTTTCTCTTGCTTTGACTGTGGATTTTTAAGTAGTTCTTTTAAAAGAGATATTTGGGGTGCCTCTGTTATCTGTGTTTGGGAGGTGGATGGCCTTGGGATGAAAGTGATGAAACGGAAGAGAAGCAGTAATGAGAATCTCCGTGCTTTGGCCTTTGATGCAAAACAGATGCAGCTATCCTCTCTTTTTTTGTGGTAACCTCACTACAGACTGCTGCAGTTGTTTGATTTTTAATATGCCCAACATTGCTCGCCAACATTTTTCATTAGCAGCTTATTATTGCTACCCAAATACAATATGTCACCAGCATTGCTGAAATTTAGCTTTAGCACACAGGCAAAAAATGTTTTTCATTCTGTCTGAAAGCAAGGTTTATTAAAATAAGCATTCTTTGGGTTTATATTATTCCAGTATGTAATGAGGTTTACACTGGCACTTTTAGCAGGGGTGTCAGCCTGCAAACCAAACCCCCCAGCTTTCTTCTATAGTTCATAACTGACCCATGCATACTGTTTCCTGACTCTTCATAACTCTGCAAATTCTAGGCCTATAAAATTATCAATGTTCGTAAAACAGCAAGTGGGATTGGCAAAGATGTAAAGCAGGCTGAGTGAGGTTAGGCTTTTGTATAGATATTGTGACCTGCTGTCAGGTTTTATTACCTTGCAATAGCTTCCTCTCATTTAGCCTGCGATTGGGCACCACTGAGAGGGCAGTGAGAACTGAAGGAGACAAAGGACACTGGGGGAGAGCAAAGAATAGAAGAAGGAGAAGGCACTTGAACTCTTGAAGAGTGATGCTAATGCATTGTTCAGAGATAGATGGAGCAAGAATAAGAAAATTGAAATGGCAAAAGTGATTGAAGGAAACATTGGAGTCGGCCAGGCTAATGACATGGAATAGACAAGATCACAGTGATTGAGAGAAGAGATAAGATTATCTCTGATTATCAGCACTTGCATTATTATCAAAGGGAGAGAAGAAAAGGCACTGAGAATAAGTAAGCTTACACATATGAGATATGGAGGCGGTAGGTTCAGCAGTGTGTCAGAAAGGATGCCAAATATATGCTTTTGATTAAATGTTGATGATCAAAAATTACAAGACACTGTGCGCACCAGCTTAAAGGTCAAACATATCATGCTTGCTACAACACATGATGTAGCACTGCATCCTAAGGCTAAACACACACCCACAAACACACATCTGAGGCCAGAACTCCTCTGTGTTTCAACAGTATGTAACTGGCCTCACTTAGCTCCCCTATGTGCTTTCCTTTGTGCCATCCTCATGCCAGTTTGACATGCCTGGAGGGGTTTCCAGCTGTTAGAGTATGGAGTGTAATGGGCCACTGCAGTAGGGAGGTTATGGCCAACTGCTGTATAACATATTCTGAATTATGACCACTTGACAAATATCATAAACAAGAAAGGGCCTGCACATATTTCAGCCTCAGTTAAATAATGAGGCATGACAGGCACACAGTAGAGGCAGGTATTCTGGTTCTAATCAGTGGACATTTTAGAGGGAGATTCCAGCATCTTGTAGCCATCTGTGGTCGTGAGAAGACTAATGATAACGTGTTTACTGCCTGGACCAGCCAAGACAGTGCCAGTGTGGCAGCCAAAGAGCTGTCGCATCCATCCTGATTGGAATTCAAATGGATCACCCTCACTGAGATCAATACTGCATGATAATGATGTTGTGACATTTGGAGAGGAGACAGTGGGTGTGGATGTGTGTTTGCAACTTTCATAGTGTGTCTGTGATGGAAGTTGTCAGTGTATAAGTATTTGCAGTCACACGGTCCACTCCTTATTTTTGCTTCGCAGGTTTTGCATTTTATTGCCAGTGTTTGACACGTTTCTCGTAACAGAAGCAAAATTAAGACAAAAAACTAATTTGTCGCTCACCTAGTTTTTATATCTGCAGTGAACCACCACAGTGCAGCAATTACAGCTTTTCTTTTCTTTAAAACTTATGACTCATTGTGATTTGCTCCCCTGTGGATGACCAGAGAAACAGAGACAAGCAAAGATAACTCTCATGTGCAACACTGTTCTGATCTCCTAATTGGGTAAACTTAAAGTAGCGAGAGTACGCAGACAGAGAGAGAGGTATTTTTCCCATGTGTCATCTTATCTGGGGATGTTGTTTTCGTTATAGGACCTAAGTAAATCATGTTTCTAGTGATTGCTGGAAAAGCTGTAATATTACTGACTACTAACATATTTCTGTATCAGATTTTTGAAAAATACCCAGTGAACTTTATGCAGTGGTTTTAAACTTAAAATAAATAGCTATGGCTCAGTAGCTAGAGCAGGCTGTTCATGAATTGGAAGATTGGTGTTTTGATCCTCATGTCCAAAGTGTCCTTGAGCAAGACACTGAGCCTCAAATTACTCCTGTGAGTGTGCGTAAATGTGTGTGGTTGTGTGAGGGAATGGAATATATATATATATATATACTGTATAAGTTCAAGGCCATGTCAGGGTTTCCCCCAGGGTATTATCAGCCTGGTGCTCTGCAGGGTAAGCATTGCATATTTATTTATTTAAAATAGATATTTACACTCCAATCCAGTCACAATGGTGTGGGAAAGTGCAATGGTGGTATTTTATCCTCAAAATGTAAACATGTAGAGGATCTGAGGTCACCGTGACTCTCGTAAGAGCAAATGAGGTGAACTGTACATCTATGTTAACTACGACTGGTGCTCACAAAGCCAAGCTCTTGGCAGCTAAAGCTAGCTCTACACGGCTGTTTACATTTCTCACTTTGGCTGTGGTCTTCATAGCCAACATGGGTTGCAACCCTTGAATTGGGACACAGCTATAGTGTGTGAAGAGCCTTAAAAATGAATAAACAACAATGTGACTCCTTCAGGTGAAGTTAGCTCATCATAAATGTACCTCGGCTGTGCACAATGAAGCAGCAGAAGCAAAATACACAGCCTTCAATCAAGTTATCCCACAACAAAGTAAGATCAAGAAAAACTGTTATGGTATGTTTCATGTGAAATGATGCTGCACAGTTCATGGATGTGTTTGGTGTTTTTGAATTAACAAATGAAAATATAGTTGTCTTCATGATTTATGTGAAATGTCCATTACTAGTATTTTCATATGGACAGTGGTGTGTACAGTGTGACAGAAAGTGTGATGTCTGAAGTTGTGAGGCAGCTATAAGTTAAAATCTGAAATGGACTCAGATATATATACAGACTGAAAACAGAACTGAGACTAGGGAATGTAAAAAAAAAAAACCATATACGGTATATGTGATATCGTTATTTTTAATTCCCATATCTGCCTGGGGCACCTAGGATCCCAAAATGTTATGGTCCCCTAGTTAAGATCTCACACATGTACTGTACGTTGTGTTGGTTTGGACAATTTTTCCAAATATTTTAAATTAAATCATCACCAAAGAATTCAGTGTGTAGGTTAGAATAACTGCTCAAGCTACAAACTGTTAGGTGTATATGTTAGAAGAAGTGGTCACTACAGACTATAACATTTCCATAGTGACAAATACAGAAGCACAACACTATGCTAAACATACAGTTATGTTACAAGCCAGACGGCGCACTACAGAGGTCAGGCCACATAATACAGGTCCAGCTAGCATGAAAATGTGACATATCTGTCACAGTTTCATACACATGCTAAAATTTGATTAGCACAGATTATTTTTCAAAATTTTCAAAAGTGAAGTGCTGTGTCCATGAATATGTGATTTCTACAATGTCACATTTTCATGGAGACTGCTCCTCAAAGTTAAGGTAATTCAAGTTCTAAAAAAAAAAAAGCCACCAAATGACACCAATTTTTCCGAGGGGGGGCATGCCCCCGGACCCACCCACTTCCTTCAGCATCACACTAAGTCCACACTGGGTCAGTACAGGCTACTTTTTTTTTCATCAGGCTACTCAAAATAACTAGGAAATCCCTGTACTGGACAAATTTTTGGTCTCAAACAACCAAAGCTCTCTGGCCTGTCTCATACTAAATTAGTTTTAGCTTAGGTTGCTAGCTTTATGAGCGACACTGGTGATCTATCAAAGAGGTTGAGGACAACCCTTTAGCACCATTGATCTCTCCACTCTGCAGAATGTGCATATACACGGCCTATACATCACTGGATGACACTATCAAGAAAGATGGATGAAACAGAGTGGCAAGCTTGGCTTGCATTAGAGACACTAAATATTTCTGAGGGTGCTTGCCCTACTGATGAATGGTTTCATAAAATGTCAACAGCTAACCCTCATATTTTGACAGTGTAAGAATCATCGAATCTCAGACCAAAGTGCTTGGCGCTTAGAAATCTGAATCTGATTTGTTTGTTTTTGTCAGAAATACTTATGCCTGCATTGGCTACATCCTATGATCATTGTCAAGACCGGCATTCGTCTGATTTACCAAATTATTTTTATTCCACTTTCCTCCTTCTGTGTCTGTCTATATGTCCTGCTCCTCACTGTCTCCTTATCTCTTTCCTATCCATACATTTCCCTGAATTTTCAGTTCATCCAGTCTGTCCAGCTCCTAAAAGAGTTGGCTGCATTGTAGTGAAGCACTATTAATTACCTTGTCATCCCTTGACAGTTTACAGTGACAGGTTTTAGACCAGCTCTCTGAGGATGTGGGCGGACACCGGTGCTAAATTAAAAAGCTGCGCGAGCTTGTCATCCCCTGTCATTCATGTATTTAATGAAAATCTGAATATGTGTGCATAAAGTATGTGTGTTTAGTCTTGGGAAAGACTGTAAGATAGACATGCAGAATTACAAACAGATGGTCAGGAGACCTGAATAAGACATTTAATGAGAGACCAAAAAACATTTGGCAGTTCTACGGATAGAGGTGACAAACCATATATGGTACACAGTTAATTAACAGCCACAATTGTTTTTAAAATGGAAAATATGTGGTATCTTCAACTTGAACTGTTTACTGTATTTCCTTTAATCTTTCACACCAGTGCATCCATCCATCCATTCATCCATCCATCCACCTATTATCTTCCACCTATCCTGGTCAGGGTCACAGGGGCAGCAGCCTAAACAGAAGAGAAGCCCAGACTTCCCTCTCCCCAGCTCCTCGGGGGGAGAAGGAGGGTCCCCAGGCATTCCCCGGCCAGCTGAAAGACATAGTCCCTCCAGCATGTCCTGGGTCTGCCTCAGGGCCTCCTCCCAAGTGGAGCTAGTTTTGGCAAGTGGGGATTGGACCACCAAGGCCCCCGTTTGTGGGAGCCACCCAAACAATACAGCACCAGACCCTTACAACCCTTTCTGCAGGTGCTGGGTCCACAGAAAGGCATAGTCATACTGTAAATCGCTCTTCTGAATCGCTCTTAGTCTGACCTGTTAGCTAGGACCAATTTGTCTTGGGAAACCCTACCAGGGGCAAATTACCCCCGACAACGTAGATCCTAGGATCACTCAGGCATGCAAACGCCTCCATCATGATAAGGTGGCGATTCAAGGAGGGGACCAGTGTGTTGTGTTTTTTTTTTTTTCATTTATCTAATGAACTGCTTACTTCTATACCAGCACTGTTGTTTTTTCTATTTCCTGGAAAATCACAGTGCTTAACAAATCATTTTAGTCGTCAATGTGTTCTGTTTTGTATTCTACTGTATATATACCGTGTTCATTTGTACTAACCAATGCAACCGCAGACATGAAATGCTTATGAACTGCGATAAATTGACTATTTTGACAGTCAAGTAAAAACTGCTCTAAGGTCATAGGTTATAAAGATTAGGTGTGCGTAATAGAATTTCTTTTATTACAAGATATTTTAAAGACTAAGAATAATATAGCAAACTGCATTCTCACTGATATTGATATACAGTATATGATCTCAAAAAGGCACAAATAGGAATGAACCATAAACCTTTATATTTTAAAAATGAAGCTCCAGAAATGGACTTTTAATGCACATCTTGCACACTTAAATAATATACTGTAATTTAATCGCAGTGTGGTTTTTGAGCTTTAAAACCCTTCTACTAAGGTTCAGTATATCACATAACAAGCTGTTCCACTCTGTTATCTGGTTTTTGCCCTAAGGAGAGATGGAGATTTGTTGTTTAGATATACTGCTCTACTACTTCACCTAATGGAAAAGCTATGTCAGTTTTCCCATCACCACCTAACAAGCATGCTTGAGATCGTTGTGTGCACCAGGCTGCAGTGCAAAAACATTTGATGTGGCTAAACCTCGGTGGTGTTGTTTATCGTAGTCCAGACCCATGTATGGCCTGGTTGGTGTGAACAAGCAGCAGCGACCCAGGGGAGTTGTCCATGGTGCTGAAACCAAGGATCTCTGCTCTGCTGCTGGGACTGCTGCTTCGCTAGATAATGATCCAATATGGAACTCTGTTTTTAAACATAGATCTACTGATTGTAATTATATAACTACACAGTAGGTTCTCTATTTGTTGCATTTGATGCTTTTGAAAATGAATGTGCAGAAAATTGCAGCAGTTTTATAAAAGGTCACCACTGTAATAGAAATTCAGCATTCTTATTAAAAGTTACTTTGCCAATTGTTTTCTTCAATTCTGAGTAACAAATTAGAAACCAAAGTAATTCTGTTAATTCAACCGAGAACAACAAGGAAGTGTTTTCTCCTGACTGGTGTACACCTAAGGGAGGCATGTAAATTGAATTATCCTGCTTGGCCATGGTCATTGAGATATCATAGCAGGTGATAGCAGGGTTTGTTGCAACAGCATATCTTTGTCTGGCTCTATGAAATAGCTGGTCCTATAACATGTGAGAGAAATTTCCCTGGAAAGGGTCTCTTATTTTCAGTTCTGTGCCAAAGAGGGTATGATGTTACTGCAGCATTATATCACAAAGAAACCACTTTGGTGAGTGAAAGAACTTTAAAGAAAGAGACAAAAGAGCCCTGGGAAATCTCCCACACCATCTCATAGGCACCTCAGCATCCCGGTTCCTCTCACTCACCTCTCTGACTTTCAATCGCTGGAGCCAATTTGCTGGGAAAGAAACCCGATGCTGGCAAGAAATGAAACTACCTCAACTTCTCGACACACACCTACCGCACAGCATCATTCTTCTCCTCTCCATCCTAGCCTCTATTCTCCTCTTTCCAGTTTCCTGGCACATCAAAGACTTGGAAGAGAAACACGGACACTTATTCGGTTACTTCCTTGCTTCCCCAGTATTTTATTTTATGCTATAGCCTCTTCCCTCCCTCTTCTCATTCCTGAATTTCTGTTGTATGTGCACTCTGTGTCCAGAGGAAAAGGATGAATTTGAGAGCGCTGCAGTGTTGTGAAAAGATTTTTAGCTACTGATTACATTCAATTGTTCACTCATCCTTTAGGTCAATAACACTGTGAGGTAATTTTCTAGTATTAACTGCTTTTTGTTTGGGTTTGGCTCTTCATTTTGTGTTTTTTCTATCTTGTATTATGAAGAAATCTACATCATCCTACAGAAATTAGACATTTATAAGGCGAAGAATGTAATCAAGAACTGACGCCTGCTGTTACATTTGAAAATAGCATTTGGTGTCAGTTTCACAAGTAGCACTTAAAGACAACAAATAATGATCATCTGTTTCTGAATCTGCAGTACCTCTAACACTCATTGAGTGAGAAAATTGTTGGAAAACCATGGCAAAGCAGAAAAGAGACAGGAAACACAGGTAGACGAGGTAGAAAGGAGAGGAGGGTTGTTTGCCTGAGGCGCTGGCGCTCTCCAGCACAGTGGTGGCAGAGTCAAGGGTTTGAGACTGTAAATAATTTACAGTCTCATAGCAAGGAATACACACAGAGTGCACACACAAGCACTCTCACACACATTCATTCTCAGACTTTTCCTTTGTTTGCACACATGCACAGCCAAAGCCCATTTTAGTTTCATGTCTTATGGGAGCGCCAGCCACATTACTATTTCATTTAATGTTTTAGTATACTGACATAACACAGCGAAGAGAGGTAAGGTAGGGGGTAAATTTAACTCCTGGGCCATGAACTAACACACACACATTAAAACAAGGAGGAAAGAGTGCACACAATGCTTTTCCACACATTTCCTGTCCACTTTCTTCTTTATGCTTCAGTGAACTGGCAGGTTTCAAAGATCTTGATGCAAATAACCACAGGCTGATCCCTCAAGGCTATCGCTAAACAAAGCCAAGCAATGACACTGAATTACCTCTGTGATTATTATCATCCCAGCATTTAATTGCATTTTGAATGCCCAGAGGGACCCGGGTGCACCCTTTTGCTGCTGCATTGTTATGGTTTTATAGTCATTCTGTCTCTGACATGAAAATACCAGAAGGCTTCTCCTGACATTTAATGTGTAAGTAAGGGAGGAGGAGGAGATAAAAGCAAGTAAAGATTTGGAAAGGAGAGCCATGTACTGATGAAGAGAAAAGGGAGGGTCTAGTAATGGGCTCTGCAGAAACAGGGTGTTCATGACAAGGCACACAAAATGTCAGATGTGAGCCGCATTGCAGACTGAGTGAATGTCAGGGTCCGATGGACAGCTGCTGGTCATTAGCAAGATGACCAGTGACCTGGGGCAGTGCTATAACCTCGATTACCTCAAGGCGGGTGTAAACTGGCCTGTCACTGACTGAGCCACAGGCTACTAAAAGAACTGTAGTGCTGATTCTCTGTGGCATACCGACATCATTGACCATCTGCAAAATGTGAGATCTAAACAAAGAGAGTTAGATGCACATAAACACTGCAGCCCATCACCAAAAGAAATCTGTTCATGTATAACCAATTTGTAACCCCCCACCTGGACTATTCTGTCATGTGCAATCTAACAACCTATTAGACAAGCTGTAAAAATGAACACACTTTCCTTGTATCGGCCAGGCTGATGAAATATACACAAGGAAAACTCAGAGAATGATTTACCAAAACAGCATGGAGTATCACTTGAAATGATTTCCCGTCAACTAAACAACATTCTGATTTGCATGCAAACCATGCTTTGTAGATATGCGATACCCATCCCCTTCTGTCTGAGTCCCTCTGAAATGCCAGTAAATGGTACACACTCTGTGGCAATCGCAGCATCCCTTATGGTCTCGTGTTCCTTCCTAGCATGACACAGATGGAGAGGGCCATGCCCCACTGGTGCCACTTTGTTTGGGTGGCGTTGCGCTGTGATTTTGAAGCCTGTGGGTGCTGGCAGGGACACACAGGCCCCTCCTGGCGTGGAGTCATATCATCTCTGCAGGATAATAAGTTAACATGAGGGGGGATTAGCTGGGAAGCGAAAATGGAGACATCATGCAGCACTGTAGAGAAGTGTAATTGAGTGCATATTTTCCAGCATAGACTGGATATAAAGTAAATGGTTTTAATTATTAATTGACTAGTTGCTTTACATCTTTCTTTTCCTGGTTGATATGTCAACCACCTCACCTCTCTGTTTCTGTCCTTTTTGACTGTGTGTTACTGCAGTGGGGCAGCTTTATCTCTGTTTCTTTGCTGAAGGATTCCCCCATTCTATTCCTCCTTTGCCTCTTTCCCTCCTCTCTACCCACATTCCCATCCATACGCCGATGTGTTACTAATCAGGGCACGCAGAGCCGGCAGTTTGTTTGCAATCCGATAAGAAGGATGGACCAGAGGAGGGGGGTAGGGGGTAGAGATAGGGAAGGAGAGGGAGACGTTCTGGAAATATCAGCAAATTGGATTTAGCAGGAGAAAATAGCAGGTATCTGATAGCACACAGACCTGATCCTATTAATGCAGGCAGAGAAAGTAAAGCAGGTGGTGCATGAGTGTGCACATGATTGTGTGTGTCACGGTGGTTTTAATTAAGGAGGAGCAACGTGGAAGAGTTCCCTCTCCACACACTCTGTGACAGGAGATAGGTGTTGGAAAGGTGGCACTCTCTGTCTTCAAACATTGCTGCATCCCAGTCCCTCAGCTCTCTCCATCCTCCTAACTCACACACACCCAAATCGCACTCACTCAATCACTCACCTCTTGTACCCCCTCCCTCTTCCCTTGAAAGGACGCCAAGATGTTAAACAAAGCATTTGCTGCTTGTTGCATTTGATATGGAAATTTTTACCATAGCGGCTAATAAACAGTGAAGTCGAACCATCAGCATCTGCCAAATGTTCTCATGGACTGCCTCTTCCGTTTTTATACCCTTCTCCATCTGCACACAGTTTTATCCAATCGGCAAGAAGATGGGACACAATCAACATCCACAAAAACACACACACACATATACACACATATTCATCCACAACACCATTCTGTCTTTTCCCTTCCACCTTCCTCTCAGTATCTTCCTTGGCTGACCTAGATAGTGAAAAGCAAGTCGCTAGAAAAACATGACTTCAGCAGAATTAAAATGCTTTTCGATCGTCTTGCTGACTATCCTTTTGTCATGCAGCTCAATAGGCACTTGCATATACTTGTACTTCCAGATGGCAGCATTTATAGAAAAGTACCATACGTAGCTCTTGTTCCAAACACTTATAGGTGGTTGTTTTTTGTCCTAAAGAGAGCTATTTTGAATGTTCGACTTCAAAATTTCTGTCCTGATGCTTAGATTTGTCCTTGTCTGCATGGAAACACACATGTATCTTTAGGAGAGAGGAAACTGCAAACACTAACATGCATAAACACATTTTGGATCCCTGTGATTTCATCCAGAATGCCTCCGTCTCTCAGACCTTCTTTCCTTAGTGAGGAGAGGTATTTCCATTGCCGCACAGACTGCGTACTTTGATCCAGTCGTCAGGCATGGAAGAACACTGTTAGAGAACTAGACTGTGTGTCCTGCTTACATAGTACTCCTGCCCTGCCAAACTAGGTCATCAGACTGTGGATATCAGAAATACAGCCTGTGCTGAATAAAAACCACTGTTTAGAACGTTTGCTTCAGGCGAATATGTGTGTTTATCTTGACACAATGTGGAATAATTAAGTTGCACACCTCGTCGGCATTTAGGATAATGTATTAATTTTCCAGCTGTATTAAATGTACAAACATGCACACCACACACATACTTTCTGCTTCACATGTTGGAGTTCATATTCTGCCTCTGGGTTCTACCTGCCTCTTGATCTTTGGCTCAGTTTTCTCTTTGGTCCTGGATGAATGACTTTTTGTAAAGGACAGCATTTATTACATCCTCTAAAGAGAACCCATGGCTAAGTATGATAAATGAGTGATGAATTTATCAGTGTATGATGAATGTACAGTCTCAGTGAGGTGCATTTGAACTAACAAATTTTCTCTTCTCTTTTTCTCCCTCCCTTGCTCTCCTCCTGCTCCCTTTTGATGCCCTGAAAACAACCAAATAGGTAAGTGACAGAATCCCACTTTGCACACTAAAATGTCAAATTAATCTATTTGGTTCATTTTCTTTGCTTGAAAAGGCAAAGGCTCAGGCACAGGTACAAAAGACAGGCAGAATTGGCTTCAAGGATTCTTCAGGACGGAGGCATTTCAAGACTTTTAATAGGAGTCTGTCCTTTTGAATGAGAAGAATGGTGGTTTCAATGTGGTATCTGTGTACTTCTAAAGCAAGGGGAAACTTTTTGTTATTGCCTGTAACTCAATTTACAGGCAATAACAAAAAGTACTGTTTTAACTACAACTCTTTTTGACCAGTTTTATTTCACAGTTAAAATATTTTCTGTAAACTCTGCCATCTTAGAGGTCGTGATTTAGCCTGCTATTGCTTTTAATTACATATTTAGCTCAAATGAAGGAACTGTTAAGTGTAAGTTTTCACAAAGCCTGCTCTTGTTGCTTAGATTTTAGGCACAGCATAAATACTTTAACAGACAAGTGGGTTGCAGTGTGTCTTACTTCCCTCAGCCAGTGACTCATTTTTACCTATTCCTCTATGGATCAGGTTTTAATAGTCAGGGAACATTGCCATATTCATACAGTGGGTGATTATTAAACAGGGCATTTACCACACTTTTGGAGGCAAATTACCCACTGCATGTGGAAATGAGGGCGCCCCGTACCACCACCTCAGCATTAGTGATGGACCAATTTATATCAAACCAGTTAGAGGAAATGTGGAGTTTGGTTGGACTTTTTTCACTCTGCGCTGCTTCCATCTTATAAAATACCATTCTGTGTTGCTCATTAGAGCTCATAGCGGACTGCATTAGAGACGGCACGTGATGCTTCACTTCGTGCTCTCTTCATTTTGTCAAGCCCTTTCTCCCTCCATTTCCATGTGCATTCTGCCACCACCCTCCTCTCCCACAAGCACAAAGGCACATTGCTCATCTGTCTTTCAGGCTTTATTTTCCCCTTCTGCCTTTTCATTATGTCTCTCTGTCTGCTTTTGTCCTTTTCATAATAATGAGAACTATCTTTTCTGTCTTTTCATCTTTTACATTCTCTTCGCCTTTTCTACGTAGGATGTCTATCAGAGCACACTTATCCCACACTGTTATTCTGCACACACCTCATAACACAGAAACAGAGAGCAAGATGGCGTTTGCATTGCCGTACAACTGGAGCTTGTTTTCCAATTTAATTTTCTCATTTGATCTTGTCAATTAGAACACATCTGGAATACATGAGCCTGTTTAAATTCATGAGGTCAGCTAGTGCTTTCTGTAATTGGAATCCTTTGCACTCCTTTTTAAAGATGTCCTCTTAGCTCTGGTGACAACAGTGTGATCTGTGTATGCATGAAATTTAAAAGTGAATAGTATATGCAACTCCACAACAACCTCAGATTTAAGCGAGATTTGTTCATTTTAGTTACTATGGACAATGGCAGGAATTCTATAATATGGTTCAGAAATTTTCTACTATATTTCCTTGACTTTTGAAAGATCTTGACTATATAACGATGCCTCTAAAGCACTGGCTGACAGTAAGACTGAACTCAGCTTAAGCAGGGGTCTGCAACCTTGGAGCCACGGGTTGCAGACCCCTGCTTGGCTGCTGTGGCTTTTCCCACAATGGAAGTGAGACATTATAATAAATCAAAATCAACAAAATAAGCACTAAATCACCAAAAAGAAGATGAAATGACCTACAACATGAACAATTAAAAGAAAACTGATGCAAATTATCTAAACAAAATAATTAAGAAAATGAAAAAAAGATCAACCATTTGAAGATTTTAAATGTTCAAAAATGAAAAACTAAGGAAATGAACAGTAAGCAAAATTATGAACACAATTAGATTAAGGTAAATCTCACCCCTCACCTCTGAGTGCAATCTGCTATGAAACAGAAAAAAGTCATTTCTGGGATACTGTAGAAACAATGCATAATCTGGGCAAGACAACCCACTCCCTCTGTACACATCAACAGATCCTAGTAATGTAATGAAAATCTAACTTCTTCTTCTCCTTTCGGCTGCTCCCCTCAGGGGTCGCACAGCGAAATACCAATGATTCGCATGTTTGATCTGGCATAGGTTTTTTACATCGGATGCCCTTCATGTCACAACCTTCACAACAAGGGACAAATTCCTTTGATCCTCCCAATATACGTCCAACTAACTCCTGAAATAACTGACTATAAGTTTTACACAGTGGAACTTTAAAATCCTCCTTATAGTGTAAGCATGTCATCCACATTACGCAAGAACAGGAGAGTCTGTTAGTAAAACATGGCAGTTTGACATTATTTAATAGTGTCACAACAAATATTTTTATATGTTACAAATGAAATTTGTATGTACATATGTACATTGTAACATTTTCTTTCTGGCATGGCAGCAAAATGCTTCCCTATGAAGTGACTGCTGTACATTTTTCAGTGGGCTGATGTTTAAGTGAAATAGAGGTGTAAGAGAGTTTTCAGCAGGTTTTGTTTAAATATTGACTTTTTTAGTAACAAAATACACAAAGTTTAATAAGAATGTACAAAATGATAATATTAGAAACACAATCTAACAAAAAGGCATTCTTACGGTAGCTAATCCATCCATTATCCATAATATTTTAAAGATTTATTTCCATCCAGTGTTGCATTAATTTTTCACCAAGATCTTGCACTGATGATGGTAGAGTCTGACCGCTG
>JAQQAE010005537.1:0-17528 GCA_029823295.1 Pseudamia nigra | reverse complement strand
TATTTTGTTAATTTTTATCATTGTTTCAATGAGCTTTACTCATATTCTTCTGCTCCTTTTCACTCATTTTCTCAATGATTTCCTTCATTTTTCTCATTTTCTTGATTATTTTGTTCATTTTTACTAATTTCTTGTTTATTCTGTTCGAAAAAAAACAAGACAGGAGAAAAAAATGAAATTTAGCATTTCTTGTTTATTTGGTACTTTCTTAAATATTTTGTTAATTTTTTGATTATTTTGTTAATTGTTTTCTTTATTGGACTACTTTGTTCATTTTCATTCCTTTGTTGATAATTTTGTTCATTTTTACTAATTTTCTTGAATATTTAATTCATGTTCACTCATTTTTTTAATTATTTTGTTCATTTTTACTAATTTCTTGATTATTTTGTTGATTTTGTAGTCATTTTCTTTATTATTTTGTTATTTTTTTATTATTTTGTTAATTGTTTTCTTTATTGGATTATAATTTAATTCATTTTTACTCATTTTCATAACTATTTTGTGTATTGTTAGTAATTTTCTTTATTATTTTGTTTATGTTATTGATTATTGTGTCCAGTTTTATTCAGTTTAACACTTTTTTTGTTTACTGCATAATCCTATACATGTTTTTCCACAGTTTGAATATCTTCGATATTATTTTACAACGCTGAAAGTAATAAAAAAGAAACAGTGTTCAGACCTTTGACAGGTAGCGTATGGAATAAATGCAGTGTCATACCTAACACAATGTGACCTCCACCAGCTCCAAAGTAGATGCCCTTCATTGTGTTTTCATCAGAGCAGGGTAATGTTCTGTGTCTGGCCTCGGGTTTTGTAACAGGCACATCATTCATTCTGAAATCCCGGATACAGCCAACAAAACCGGCCGTGGGAATGTTTTGTCCCTGCGTGAAGCATGAAAAGGTAAAGGGCTGGCCGTCAAAAAAAATGGCAGAAATGTTTAAATGAGATGTCAGATGGCGAGTGAGCTTTGATTCTGACTTTTGTGGCTTTGCTTTTCGTGGCAGCTCCCAGAACCGCCGGGCTGTGGAGATTCAGAGCTGATCCCTCATTGTGAGGCAGGACGCCGTCAGTAACACGGAGCCCGTCCACCACCAGATGAAACATGCTCTGCTCCACACTGAACTCCACCTGCACACACACACACACACACACACACCCCCACACGATGTCACGCTAAACAAGTGTCAGCTACAAAACCCAAAGAGCCAGGAGGCGGCTCACAAAGTGTGGGTGGTGCTTTTTGTTCACTTCACATTATTTTGTTTGCCTTTGCTATCGTATTTTTTATTCTTTCACGTTTTCTCATTGGGTCTCATGCAAGAAACCACGCGCGAACAGTATCTTTTTACTCTGACCAAGATAAAAGAAAAACATCAAAGCCCAGGAAGGATTTGTTCAATGTACACATGTCATATGTTTTAAATGTCAGGAACACAGAAACACATAATACAATAATTCAGATTATTTTATGTTTTAGAGGAATTTCTACAATTGATTATTACATTTGTGGTTGAAAAATCTATAATTCATCATTTAAACCCAGTTAAGAGTAGGATATAAAACTTGTTTTACGTCAGAGCCCAGTGTTTCTCCACATGTCAACACAGACTGGTTTGAAAGGGAAACTTCAGAAATTGTAAAGTTTACACAGTTTCAGCAGTAAAAACACATCTTGGATCATTAAGACAGTGGCCTCAGACTTTACTTAAAATAGCTTATGAAACAGACACAAGTGGATTAAAGTCAGCATCGCTTTCAGGGACAGAAGAATCCGCTGGACGTTTATTGGACATTGAGGAGCTCAGAGGTTTTGATTCTGTCAGTGTTCGTTTAAAAACAACTGTCATCATCTGTGTTTGATGGAGACTCGATCTATGTAAACCTCCTCGGTACATAAAGAAAATTTGTTTTTCTTGTGTGTGATTTGGTTGGACTGTTGGTCAGGTTAATCTTACTGCAAATTACAAACAATCGGTCAAAAAAAAATGTGAAAATATAAGAGAAATTTAACACAATGTTGCTGCATGACATCCTTTGCCTGGATTACTTTTCTTTATTCTGTGGATTACTTTAGTCCTGAATTTGAATGCAGTGATAGATACTACATGTGCATAGTTTGTTCAAATATGCAAGGCATGTCCACTAACAAATAAGACTGTGCTTATGAGGATATGATGTTATTAGTCAAGGGACATTTTTTAATACCTTTGTCTTTTTGAAAAAAAAATACTCAAGACAGAAAAAAGCATGTGCAGAGGTAAGTACAAGTAAGTTCACCCCTCATCAGTATGCTGGTCTTTTTTACAAATCATTTATGGAGACATATTTAAGGCTTATTGGCTTCAATTATTACTTGTCTTCAGTTAGCTTACACTAAAACTTAAGTAAATTAACTCAGTAAGTTAGACATAATGTCAGATGATGAAAAAGATCATTAAAAAAGTTATTAAAGAATTGGCTTCTCTAATAACATAATCCATTCATCAGGAAACGGTCTTAGTAAAGAAAAGCATCATGGGGAATGGTCCAGAGAGCTTATCAAATCCCCGTTAATGCAAAAGAAATTCCTTTTAGGAAAAGGAATTTTTGTTCATGTTGTGACTGATTTATTCATTTATTTTGTTACTTTTTCTTCAGTTCATTATTTTGATCCTTATTCTTTCACCTTATTTTTATTGCTTAGTTTTCCTCATTGTCTGGATTATTTGTTTTTACAGTATTTTGTTAAATAGTTTTTTGATTTTTTTTTTAATTGTCTGAATTTAAATGCATTTTTGCTCATTTTGTGGATGATTCATTCATTTGTTCATTTTTCTTCAGTTTCTTCATTATTTTTTATCCTTATTCTTTCACTTTATGAATTAATTTGTTCATTTGTATGCATTCATTGGTTCATTTTTATTATTGTTTAAATTTGTTCATTGTCTGGATTCTTTTTGTTCACTTTGTTGATTATTTTTGTTCTGAATTCGAATACAATGATAGAAATATGCCCCTTCCTTGTTCAAAATATACTAGTTATATAATTGATTTTTATAATTTTTTTTTACGGTTCATCTACTTATTTGTTCTATTTCTGTTCATTGTCTTTTGTGGATTATTTATATATTTTCTTCATTATTTTTCATTATTTTGGGTTCTGACTTGAGTGCAGTGATGAATACGTATGTTTTCATAATGTACTGATCATGTTTACCGGCATATACCAGATATACATTTGCCTGGTTTGATATCATGATGGAAAATGATTCAGAGAAGCCTGTTACTCTGTGCCAGTTGCCGTCGTTGCTGCTCTGCTTGTGTCGGATGGTTCTGTTTTGTCCCAGTGACATCCGGATCTTGCCGTTGGCCGAGTACAGAGCCACCAGGGGGACGACGCCGCTCCCCGCTACGTGGAAGATAAGCCCTTTAGCCGACAAAGTTTTCAAGTCCAGAGAGAAGTGAGGCCTAAGGACATTATTAAAATTAGTTACATGAACAGATAGATTAACTTCTATAGCACCATTTCTAAAAAAGTTGGGATGCTGAGTAAAATGTAACTAGAAACAGAACGCGACGATTTGACAACATATCAGATGTTGAAACTGAGACATGTTACATTTTCATCAAAAATATTAGCTCATTTTGAACTTGATGGCAGAAACACATCTAAAAAAAGTTGGAATAGGACAATGGTTAATATTTTTTAGCATCTCTTCTTCTTTTAACAACTGTCTGTAAACACGTAGAAGTGAGGAGACCAGCTGATGGACGTGTCAGGAGAGGAATGTTCTGATGCAGGATTCTAGCTGCTCAACAGTCCTGGGTCTTTGTTGTTGGATTTCTCGTGTCATGATGCACCAAATGTTTTCTGTTGGTGAAAGGTGTGTACTGCAGGCAGGTCAGTTCAGCACCCGGACTCTTCTCCTGTGAAGCCATGCTGCTGTGATGGATGCAGCATGTAGTTTAACATTGTCTTGCTGAAATATGCAAGACCTTCCCGGAAAGAGAAGTGGTCTGGATGGAGCATGTGTTGATCTAAGACCTCTTTGTAAGCTGCCTAATGCAACCCCATACCATTACAGATGCAGGTTTTTGAATAGTTACTGATAACAAGCTGGATGGTCCCTCTCCTCTTTAGTCCACAGGACCCAGCATCCATGATTTCTAAAAAGAATTACAAATTTTGATTCATCTGACCACAGATCAGTTTTCTATTTTTCTTCAGACCATTTTAAATGAACAGTGAAGACGTTTCTTTACATGATACAGTTTTACATTGTATTTGTGGATTACGTGATGAACTATGGAGTGAAGTGTTCCTGAGTCCATGCAGTGATTTCCATGTCAGTTTTTAATGCAGTTCCACCTGAGGGCCCAAAGATCACGAGCATCCAGGTTTGACCTTCAACCTTTATCCTGATTCTCTGAGTCTTCCGGTGATATTCAGAATCAGAATCAGAATAGCTTTATTGTCATTGTCAAATGTTTCCACCAACAACGAAACTACAATCCTCCCACTGAGGGGGAGAGAGAGAGTTCATGTGTGTGTGAGTGTAATACTGAACAGTGGATGCATTGTGCGTCGTATCAGTTCTGATAGTTAGACAAAAATCCTCTCCCAGAGCATTGTCCAGATGTTAAGTTCCATGATGGCTACCATAGCGACACATGTCCATAGAAAAAAGTTCACCTTGACAAGTCAAGAATCTCTCTCAGTGCATGTCAGATGTTGAATTCCATAATAGCTCCCATGGCGACACATGTCCTCAGAGAGTTCAGACTGCCCCTATATCAGAATGTTTGTGTAAGTAGGGGAGGGGGAAAAAACATAATTTTCTCACTTCGTCTCTTCCCTGGAGGATTTTTGTTGCAAGGTCATTTGAAGGAATCCAAAACACAAGCAAGATAACACAGTCTCACTTTCAGAGGCATAGACTCTCATCCGATCCTGTGTATTACAATCTACGATTTCCAGGCTTTAAAAACGCTCCTTTAAAAATGCATCCAGCGATTCCGAGATGTTAACCACTCTTCGATTTAACTCAGAAATCGTCCCATTCTGCACCGCCAGAGCTCTCCCCAGCTGCTCAATGTACACTGTAGATGGTGGGATTTTCAAAGTCTTCACAATTTTACTGTGAGGAACATTTTTTTGAACTTTGGTGAACTTTTGTCCATCTTTACATCGGAGAGTCTGTCTCCCTAAAATGCTCCTTTTATATCCAGTAATGTTACTGACTTGGTACCAGTTGAGCCTTCCTCCCGATTCTCTGACTCTTTTGATGATATTATACACTATAGATGGTGGGATTTGAAAAGTCTCTCCATTTATATTGATTTTTCTAATATTGTTTGACAATTTTTAGACGCAATTTGTCACAGATTGGTGAACTTCTGTTCATCTTTACATCTAAGAGGCTCTGTCTCACTGAAATGCTCCGTTTATACCGAGTCATGTTATTGACCTGTTACCACTTAACATAATTAGTGTCAAATGCTCCTCCAGTTGTTTTTGATTTGTGCCAATTACTCTTCCAACCATTTGTTGCCCCTGTTTTAACTTTTTTCATATGTGTTGCTGCCATTAAATTAAAAATGGGCTAATATTTTCCATGAAATTGTAAAATGTCTCAGTTTCAGCATGTGATACTGTATGTTGTTTATGTTCTACTGGGAATAAAATTTGGGTTTATGAGATTTGCAAATCATTGTGTTCTGTTTTTCCCTCCAGGACCACCAGAATCATCTTCACATCCTGGGACAATGTGCCAGAGAGGCTATATCTTGGAATTCATGGCACAGACAAGGAAAGGGTGTGGTCAACAGGAGCATTTTGCACTTAAAGCAACAGAAATAGCTCATTAGATAACAGGGCTGAAAACCACAGGTATATGGTCATGGTAGAATAAATGATCTCTGAGGTATTTTGAGCTAAAATTTAAAATACACACTCACACACACTACCAATCTGCAATGGGCCCAGATGTGTCTCACACCTAAAGCACAGATAGAGGTGAGCTTCATCATGGAACGGTTGCTCACACGCGAATACGAGCTAATGGAAAATCAGCGCCTTACGTAATGGAAGAGTCCAGTAGAAGTCTGTATGTGACCAAAACAACTCAGACATAAGCCACACAGTCAGTAAAGTTGGACATGTGGAATTGTGATGTGATTTCTATGTACAGATGTATCTGCACCTCACTGCGTTTGCACCCTACACTTTGAATATGTTTGTTTGTGTGGCAATGTATTTAATAAAGTACATATTGTGCAAAAATAGATGCTTTTATAACTTATTCTTCTAAATTGGCACTAGATAAGCAGCAGTAGATTTTAGGTAGGTATGTATTATAAAGGTACCTTGGCATTTGCATTTTTCATTGAGGCGTTTCAAAAGAGAAGGTCACAGTGATTTACTTCAGTGAATAATAAAGAGTTTGGTTTGTTTTTTTGTCCTTGAGACAGACAGTGTTTCTGCAGTTTAACATGATTTCTACCTGTGATTAAGTTCTTCACGTGGGAAGGTGAAACTCATCCAGCTGTCCAGGTCATACAGCTGGTATTCACCAAGCGGTGCTGTCCATTCCTGACAGAGACCGTCTGCAGCGCTTAGTACATCCTGAAAAAACACAGAACTATTTCATTATGAAAGCAAGACATTGAAATTGTAGCACATTGCACTCACAGGTTTTTTGTGTTTCCTGGGCTTTTTCATCACTGGTGTTGAATGCAGTGTGCACAGTCCCAGGGTCACAGCTTCAGTTTGTGGAAACGAGCTGAGATCAGCTGGCACAAAGCTTGACTCAAACCTGTTTCAGAGTTGAAATTTTCATTCAGTGTTTTCATATGAGAGCAGTTCATTAGTGCAGTTAAATAGAATGTAAACGCAGAGTAATTTGTCCAAACCTCTGTGCATAAAGGTTTGTGATGCAGACTGAGTGTTTTTCTCTCTGCACATTCTGAGCCCTTGGTCTGGTCCGAGGTGAGTGTCTCTGCATCATTTTGACATCGTCAACACTGAGTTCCAACCTGAGAAATGGAGAGCGTGGTCAAAATGAGCTACATGTTTGGAAGAAGATATACAGCCCTGTTTCTAAAAACGCAGCTGTGGAAAATGTAAACATACAGAATGTGATGGTTTGCCAAACACTCGAACGACACATTTAATTGAAAGCAGCACAAAGACATACAGTATTAACAATGTATGAAATGTTGACAACTGAGAATTCTAGCAGTTAGCGTCATAAATCTGAATACTTGAATAGTTAAATTGCCAATTTATCATTTCCATTGTTGAAAAAGAAGAATTTGCGAATAACTAACAGCAAATATGAAAGCTTTTTGACTGTGCCATGGGCAGATACATACAGTAGGTCTTTGAGTGTTAAAAGATTCAGAGATTCTGTAAAAATCTTTGCACACAAGGGGCAATACAGAAAAACAGTATTGGATGGGGGTGAACGTCAGCCCTCAGAAGGCACTGCTGGGCATCAGTGCATGAGCTCAGGAACACTGACACAAACTATTTACTCTGAACACAGTTTGTCGCTGCATGCAAATCTCCAAATGCAGGTTAAATCTCCACTGTGCAAAGAAGAAACTCTGTATAATCCAGATCGGGAGATGCTGGTACCTTCTCTGCACTTGGGCTCATTTGTGGATGGTCTTAGATAAAGTGGAAAACTATCCTGTGGTCTGCCCAGTCAATATTCAAAATTCATTTTGGAAATCATGGATGCGGTATTCTCCTAGCTGAAGAGGACAGGGTGTTTTTCCTACTGAATGCAGATAAAACTGAAGTTATTGTAATAGACCCAAGGAATCTAAGGAGTACACTGCCTAATGACTTCCTTAATCTGGACAACATTTCTGTTGAATCCAGTGTAGCTGTGAGGTAGTGATCGTGGATCAGGACTTAAGGTACATCGATGGCGATCGACTGGTTGATCACAAAAAGGTAGTGTCGGTAGATCGCATGACATTAAAGAAAAAAAAATAGACATCAACCTATCCATCCCGTCACTTGATTGATTTACAGGGCAGCCAGTCAGATGACAGCTGACTTCTGACAGTGTGCATGCACAAACAACCTATGCTAAGTGCAGCAAAACTAACAAGCTACACACCTCCAATTTATAGCCCTCTGTTTTTTCTCTTAAACTTAAGAAAGGATATAAAATTGAGTAGAGGACCTGGACTAAGTAAGAAGACGAAAACTTATTATTTTCACACGGAATGGGAGGAGGACCTTTTTTCATGATGACATTTTCGAAGTTCGTTTGCCTCATCTGTCAGTCTATCATCGCAACACCAAAAAAAAAGAAATGTGGAGCGGCATTTTCTAACTATTCGTAGAAAATACGACACTGACTTCCCAGACAAAAGTGAGCTGATAAAGAGAAAGGTGAAGGAACGAAAATGCCAATTGTCCAGACAGAAGTCATTGTTCACACAACATACTTCAAAAGCGAAAGCGACCACCGAAGCATCATTCCGGGTGAGTCACCTTATCATTAATAACAAAAAGTCCTTCCAAGATGGAAAGATGGTAAAAGAGGCATTCACTGATGCAGCTGACTCATTGTTCCGAGACTTTAAAAACAAGGCAGAAATATTATCTTCGATCAAAGCTCTCCAGCTGTCAAGAAGTACAGTTATGCGAGTCAGCCTTTCCCCACATAAGTCCAAGTACCGCTCCACCATGACTGGTGATCATTTGGACGTGTGCTTGAGACTGGCTGTTAGCAGCTACTGTCCGGACTACGCATCCCTTGCTGATTCCATTCAGTGCAAATCATCAGAGTAAACTCAGGTAATGACAAAAAAATGTACATAGTTAATTATGTTGTGCAATATTGGCTCATGCAGTTATGCAAGGTACACCAACATACATTGCACATACAGTATAAAAAATTCTCAATATATTTATAAATAAATATGTCTTTTGCATTTTTGTAGTAGGTAGATCATTTTGTAGTTGGTAGATCATTTTGACTTGGTCATTTTATTGGTAGCTTGGATGCTAAAAAAGTGTGAGCACCCCGGTCAAGTCTCAAGGTCACGGCCACCTGGGCAACACAGGCTGTAAATAGTTTTAGTTCCGTGGCACTGTATAGTAATTTTGATTGATTAATGACGAACATGTATCCAGTGGTGTGCCAACAACATTTTTTCCCCTTCCCCCCAGTTGCCTCCGTATCCAGGGGCAAGGTCTAATTTTACCGATACTCACGGCTCCTGCCTTCTAATCAATGAATAAAACCACACATCATATATACCTCCATAATCGTCAGAATCTCAGCTCTGTAATCGTCAGAATCTCAGCTAAAAATGTATCTAAACCAATTTCAGAACAATAAACCACAACTCACGCAACAAGCCATTATGTTTAAAGAGTCAAAAGATAACAACTCTGCCAAATCTTGGCTTTGTCTTATACTGTGCTTCATAAACCATACATAAATTTAAACTGTAAGACACTCAGTGAAAGCTTGCATGGAGCTGAATCCAGCTGTGTATAAATTGTGTATAAATTCAACACCGCACAGCAAACAGACAAACAATACAGAAAAATCACAGCAACAAAACCACGCAATGATAACAAAGTTTGTTCTACCTTTGATGTTTCTCATCAAAAGCTGCTCCAATCTGAATAAAACTCCATATTTTGATAAATCCGTTTGATATATTTCCAACAACTATAAAATCACTCAACATTCTCTTCCATTTGGGTCATAACACAGTGATGAATGCGAGCAGCCCTTGGGTGCATTAGTGCACATGGCATGGGCAACCTGCATATTTGTAAAGATAACACTGATGCTGAACTATCTCTACAGTTTTGGAACAACATATGCAACCAAGTAGATAATGTGTTTTTCAGGGAAGGCTTTGTTTTTTCAGCGTGACAATGTCAAACCACATTCGACACATCTTCCAACTGCAGGGCTCTGCAGTTAAAAACTCCTGGTGCCAAACTGGCCTGATGGAGTCCTCACTTGTCACCTTCCCAAAATGTCACATGCATTATGCAACATAAAATGTGACAAAGGAGCCCCTGGGCTGTTGAGCAACTGAAATCCTACATCAAGCAAGAATGTGAAAACATTCGACTGTCAAAATTACAGACACTGATCTCTTCAGTTCGCAAACGCTCACAGACTGTTGTTAAAAACAGATATGATGCAGCAGAGTGGTAAACATGACCTTGACCAAACTATTCTGAAACATCAAATTCGAATTCTGTATATGATTTCCAAAAAACATTTCCCTGTTTCTGCATTCGACATGTTGTCTTTGTGCTGTGTTACCACCGCAGCATTTTAATGGGATGAGAGTCTAAGTGTTTATGTTTACAGACGGTTTATCTTACCCTGTGGGGCTTCCCAGTGCTGATAAGTAGTGCCATCTTCCATCACTGCACCTTTTCCTCGACTTCAAAGTGTAATTAAAACTCTTAAATACCACATAGCCACCATCCAGGGCCAGCTGGAAGTCAGAGGAGGAGCCCTGTGGAAAATCAGAGAGATTAAATTAAACATGTCATTTTGGATTCTCATTTCAATGCATGCACACTTTACCTGAGAGCTGCTTTTGAATAGAGCGCTGTGTTTATGTTTGCTCCTGAAGCCCAGAGAGACTCGTACTTCTCCTGGTTGGTCGTCACCAAACAGGGATTCAGAAGGCAAAGCTGAATCCAGAGTAGCTGTACGAACGCCCTAACGGAACCAAAGCACAGATATGTACAAGTCAGTGGTCAAATGATAACACCATGTAACACAAATTGTGTTTTGTTTATTTTCCTGTTACACTGTAAAAGTATAGAAATTGGCCATTATTCCTTTCAAACTTTGTTTTTGAGACCTGTGTAATCAAACATATAAATTTACATGTTTACTATGTAAAAACAGGTAAATCTGCACAGTGTCATGTATATGTTGTCTGAATACAACAATATTATGAATCAACATTTATAGCTATTTATTACAAATTTATACAGAATGAAGAAAATGTTTAGAAGGGAGTGTTTTTCCAAGATTTGCAACTAGATAAAAATCTTTTTCACATATCAGTTCGCAAATATTTATAAATGAGTAGTTTTTCTGGATTTGCAACATTCGTGAATCAGCCCCCGAATATAGCCCCCCGATCATATAGGATTAGAGGTAGGATTTCTATAAGTTCTTTGAACTTCAACCTACTCCTTTTGAGTATCAGTTGTAAATTTTTTTTGTATTGTTTGTGTTTATTTAAATTGTTTTTTAATATGTTGCTCAAATAAACTCACTCACTATTTTCATTGTATGCTCCTTGGTAGCGCCATTCAAAGTCCAGCACATCTTGGAAGCGCTCATCATGGTCCTCTGAATATGGTGCCATATTTTCCTTGAATTTCTCAAGATGAGCATCAAGGATATGGACTTTCAAGAACATCCTACAGTTCTTCACTAGATCCTAAACCAGTTCTGTGTAATGTTCAGCTTTATCATGGTCCAAGAAGCCCCTAACCACTGCAACAAAGCTTTCCCAAGCCTTTTTATCCTTCCTACTGAGGTTTCTTGGGAATTCTCTGCACTCCAGGATCATTTCTATGAGCTACCCAGTATCACATGGGTGAATGTTGGGGAATATTTCATCACCCAGGTCACAAAACCAAAGTTTCAAGAGCAAAACCAATCTTTTCCTTTTACTTTAGGCATAAGAAACTGTGAAATAACACTTCCTGCACAGGAAGAAGACAAAGTGAAACAGGAATCAGGTCTGTGTTTGGTTGTTTACCAGTAGTTCGACTGGGCATCCTTTACCGACACCTATTGTCCTGTCGTATTGAACAATCTCAGTATTTGCTGTCACATGATCGACACATCCTCTGAGAGGCGGAGCTGTGATGTTGTGTCTGGGATTCAAAGGAATAAATAACAGTAAGATGCAGATAATAGAAACTACAGGCTGCTCCATTACCCATGATCACTAGCTATCCGCCGGTAAACCTGGCCTCCAAATAAGAGAATTTGGTCTGTTTCCGATACAAGCAGTTGCGTCGCTTATTATGAGATTCAAGTAAACGGGATCAGGCACTGTCGAGCATCATCTATCCCAAGATCGGCAACCTTTACAATTGAAAAAGCCATTTTTAGATGAAGACGAGGTTCCTACTCTTTTCTTAAATTCATTTTCCAGGACATTTTCTGCTGCTACAGTATGACAGAGAAGTTCTTACATCATACGCTAATACATCCTCCTGTGAGTGCGAACAGTACCTTGTTCACACTCACACTCTTCAACTCAAAGTCACTAGTTTTGTCTCTAGGTGCTTCTTTGAAGAAAAAAAAAGGTACAGGATCTGAAAAGTCGATTTAAAAAAATCAAAATACTATGAAATAGTAAAAGGTAGTAAAAAAATAATATTCTGGGTCACTCCCAAAATCTAATTGATTGGTCCTTATGCCAATTCCAGCCTATCCTGAAAATTTCACAAGGTAAAAACCGGAGCAGAGCAGTGTTTGTCCTCACACACATCAACTGGGTGATCGGTCTCATAAAAATACCGTGAAATGCAACAGACTTGTGCAATATATATATGACTCCTGCAGTACCACAATTTGTCATGTATATAATGCCTTTCTTTCTGATATTTCTAAGTTTTTTATCTATGTTATAACCCTGTAACTGCCTATATAATGTGACTTAACATGATATTACATAAACAAAATAAGCAACAAATCTGAACAAAAAATGAATAACATAACAGATAAAATGAACACAATCTGCAGCAAAATGAACAAAGTAAGCAGTAACATGAACAAAAATAAAATAATATGCTCTATGCCTATGCTCTACCATATGGTTGAGCAGGCAGTTGAAGGGATAATGTTCTCCTTTCATTTGTTATTGATTTTGTATACATCGTGTCCTTCCCTGCACATTGTTTCCCTTTCTCCTTGGTTCTTCCCACACCAATCGACCTGTACGCATTCCCCACCCCAGTGCAGGCACATTTTCAGTTCTGGCGTAGCTTGTTTAAATTTTCATGAGCACCACTCTGATAGATTATAAAGGTGAATGTGATGAGTTGTAAATGTTGCAGGATGCTGTGTGTCACCTCTGTCTCAGCTCTGCAGACAAACCGCCAATGTAATAACTCGTGTATTTGGTTTGGATGTGATCTGTAGAAATCAGCTGTGAACCGTACTGCACTTTGAACTTGTCTCCGGTGATGACGGCAAAGTTTTTGTCCTGAGACATAAAAAAACAAGTCAACGTGAGTTAAATAAAGAAGAAAAATGTGGTTTAAAGTCAGTCGGTTCATAAAGGCAGTTGGATCAGGTCCCAGAATCAGTCATGAAGCATATTTATTGAGTAGCTTAATTTTTGTTTGTTTTGGTATACACAATTTGGACACACAATGGGTAAGGAGAGTAAAAAAGCACAGTTTCCAGAATTAGGCTCCTTAGGGAGCAAAATTATGGTCACATAGAAAAAAACCTCACATGCACAGTTAGCAGACAACACATTCATTAACAAAGCAATAGATTTCAGAGAGCATTGGTTGTGGGGTGAGTGTAATAATGCCAGCTGGATGCATTGTGTTTTATCAGTCTTGATGGCAAAGTTTTTGTGCATTTTGAAAATACATTATTAATTTTCTTAATAATTTTTGTATTTATTGTTCATTTTTTTCAATATTTATTTTACTTTCTTAATTATTTTGAATTTCTTTGTAAATTTTCATTTCTTTTGACAATATTTTAGACAGTTCCATAATAATTTTTGTATTTATTGTTCATTTTTGTTCTTTTTTTCAATATTTAATGTGTACTTTCTTAATTATTTTGAATTTTTTTCACAATTTTTCATTCCATTTCATCAATTTTTAGACAACATTTTATTCACTTTCTTAATCATTTTTTTTTCAATATTTAATTTACCATCTTAATTATTTTGAATTTCTTTGGTGATTTTTTGGTATTTTGTGGTTTATTTTTGTCAATATTTTATTTGCTTGATCATTTTTGGGATTTTTGTTTGTTAGTTTGTTTTAGATTTTTGCTCATTTTGTCAATATTTCATTTTCTTTCTTGAATGTCAACGTTTTTTTAAATGAATTTTCTCTAATTTTGCTTTATTATTTTGTTCATTTTTGTTGTTTGTTTTGCTACTGCTGTTTTGGTGTATAGTTTATCAATTGTAATTTAACGTTAAATTCAGTAAATATGTACTATCTTATTATTTTATCATAAAAATGCTCCATTGTGTGGATTTGTGAGTGTTTTGGGTCTTGATCCAGAAACACTGGGGTGCACGTGATCTGGGTTCATCTTACAAACAGAGACACTCGCTCAGCGCTCCGAGCTCGGAATTCTCGACTGGATTGTCCTCGAATCACCAGAAACCCTCTCTCCATGTACACACAGAAAAAAGACTCCTGCCACAGGAAAAATATGTTTAAAAATCTAACTTGATCACTGTTTAACGTTTAACACAAAAAAAACCCCTCATACCTCGTTTCCAATGTAGAATAAGAGGGCGTTTGTCTCCCGGCTGGTTGTGTGAAATTTAAAAAGCCTTGTTTTTCTCTGGTCTTTTATGAATGCCATCCGGTACCCGGTCCCCTCGTAGTAATCGGATACATCTGAATGAGGAATCCTGCACAAATACAGTTACTGTAGTCATGTCATTTTATTTGCACTTTTTTGCTCGTTGCAAGAACTAATATGTCTTTGTTTAACATGCTCACCAGACGTGGGAATCCTTTGCATTTATGTGAACTGCACGTTTGTAATTAAAGAGACTGACAGGATTGTCATTGATGTAAGAAAGTTTCATGGCTCCTCTGAATCTGGGGTAGTGCAGCTCCGACGGAGGCTTTAATCATCAAAATATAAATGTGAAAAACAGTATTAGAGGACGGAGATGGAGCTCTATAAAGCATGTTTTGTCCTCCTCTGCCCCATCACCTGAATCCTAACACTCATCATCAGATAGTTCACGATTACAGGGTGGTTGGTAACAGTATAACCTCGGCTAATATAAAAATTTTATGCCTATTGAAATACTATTAAGCATAATATGGGTTGAACTAATAAACATACTGCCATCAACTGCTAGCTTGTAAGTGTTCATGATAATGATTTCTCATAATGAAATCTGGACAGTTTAACTGCATTAAGTCATTTTGTCCATTGCAATGGACAATCAAAAAATCCAGTAAAAACACAAATTTACAAGAACGAATAATCTGTTTCAGGCTTATTTCTATGCTTGAGGAGAGTAAATTGTTTTTTTGCTGTGGAAAAAAAGTGTTGTTTTAAGCATCCAATGTATCCATTGTATATCTAATATATAATTGTATGTACGCTCCTAAATGGCCACATGTCGTGAAAACAATGCGTGCTCTGCGTCTCTGGCATACCAGTCACTGGTCTGGTTTTTATACCTGAGATAAGTCATAAGCACAGCTCTGTTTTGTATGGAAGATAGCAAGGCATCCGCTGCCTGTCTAATTTTAATGCCAACACACCTTCAGGTGTACAAAACACATTGCAATGTCAGCAATGTGGACACGTGGTGGAGAACAGGAATTTGTGCTGGGGCAAGACAGGAATGTGCCATCTGTTTTCACATTTTTGCAACACTGCGCCATTTGACATATAAAGCCCCAGCACATGTTTTAAAAAAATATTCCTTCCATCTTCTACTGCTTATTCGGAGGGTTGGGTTGTGGGGGAAGCTCAGACTTCTGTCTCCCCGGCAACTTCATCCAGCTCTTCTGGGGGGATTCCGAGGCAATCCCAGGTCAGCCAAGAGACACAGTCCCTGTAGCGTGTCCTTAGTCTTCCCCAGGGCCTCCTCCCATTGGTATAGTAAGTGCCTGGAACACCTCACCAGGGAGGTGTCCAGTTGGCAGCCTAACCAGATACTCAAGCCACATCTGGCTCCTCTTGATGTGGAGGAGCAGCAGCTCTACTCTGAGCCCCTCCCGGACGACTGAGATTCTCACCCTATCTTTAAGAGCTCAGCCACCCTACGGAGGAAACTCATTTTGGCCACTTGTATCCTGGATCTAGTTCTTTCAGTCATGACCCAAAGCTCATGACCATAGTGAGGTGAGGGCAGGGGCGTAGATCAACCCGTAAATCGAGAGCTTTGCCTTTCGGCTCAGCTCCTTCTTCACCACGACAGAGTCCGCATCACTGCAGACACCACACTGAGAAATATTAAAAATGACATATTAAAACCCCCATGGTTCCAGATGATGATCATGTGTGATATTTGTTTCATCTCTATAATTGACTGATGTAAAACCTAAAAACACATTCTCCCTCTGCTCGCTGCAACAACTAAGGACTAATAACCTGTTTGTTAATCCTGGAGTCTCTAAATAGATCTGTGGTAAGTGATGATGGGGATTCCAAACCAATGTGGGCTGTAAATATATAGAAAACAGTACGGAACAGTTGATTATCCAGGTACAATAATAAGAACAATGAAGTAATGGTTACAGTGAAGCTTTCAGGATGACCTCCCACGTAGAAAACCACCCTCTTCGGGTCCACGTGGAGGATGCTGCTCAGTGTGTGTGGAAGGTTCTGGTTCAGAGAGAGTCTAACAGGCTTCTGCGAGGTGAAGTTCCGCGTGATGTTCACTTCAGCATCTTGGTAAACTCTTCAGGAATGGGTGAGAGGGGAATACTGCAATAAGTGTGGTGAAATTCCCCTCATGGTCAAAATATATGTTGTTTTTATTATGTACCTGTGGAAGACGACTCTATCCAAATCCGAGGAGTTCACATTGGCGGTTGTTGTTATTTCACCACTTGGCACCTGATGGAGGATTCCACCCAACTTGTACAAACACACTAGCATATTTCTTCTTACGGCCATTCCAATGTAGTCTCCAGAAGCCTGGGAAACACGGAAAAACATCACAGATAAGTAGACGTAATGATGAGATCTCATTTCTAGGGATCCTCCTGAAAATTCTGAGCATTGAACACTTCTCTAATGGATTGTTAATGCATCAATTTGTGCCATTTCTGCATATGTTTGTGAAAAAACAAACAAAATTATCAAAAACTGAATAGAAATGTGAAAATAAACAAAAAAATTAGGAAGAATTAACAACAATGAACAAAATAATCCAGACAATTGAATAGAAATGAACAAAAATGAAGCAAAATGATCAAGAAAAGGTACAAAAAGTAACAAAACAAGCAACAAAATTAACAAAAAAGAAATGAAATAATTCCGCAAATGAACCTAAATCATCAAAAATAATAATACAGTGGAACCTCAGACAACAACCGCTTCTGACAACAAAAAAATTCGGATACCAACGAAAAAAATTGAACCTCATAACGACGAATTATGCGGACAACAACGCCCAGGTCACGCCTGCGTCACTTCCGGGTCTCAGCGAGGATGACCCAAAAGTCAGAGCGCTAGCGGCTAGCGAAATTAGCGCTAGCCGCTAGCGCTAATTTCATTCATTCTGAAACGGAATGAATGAAATTAGTTCTAAAAATGATTTAGAAT